>KK112172.1:93505-135212 GCA_000611955.2 Stegodyphus mimosarum
AGGGTTTGTCCGCGAGCGACAATTGCGGTGGACGACCAATTTGCCCTACTGGAAAGAAGATACAAGGGGATCTATGGTCTGATATTCACATTTTACCATGACCAGGAGGCTACACAAAAGCAGTCTGCATGCACGACGATCAGTACGGTATCTGCCGCTAAAGCTTGCTTAACAGAGACGTTAATTTCTGTGATGCCCAGAACACAAGAAGTGGGCAAAAACGGAAGAAGGGATAAAGTACTCTTTACGGATGAGATTTGGTGCAGTCTGACTAGCGGTTCTGGACGTATACACATCTGCAGAGAAAACGAAACACGAAATCACACTCCCAAACCTTCGGATCTTCCAAGGAATTGCACCGAAGTTTTCTTGCCTCACGTGCGTCTGTTTAGAGGTGCTGAGGGTCCGAACTTCCTCTTTTGATAGACGAAAACGGTACACTTCATCGTAAAGTATCCGTTGCAGAACTCTTGGAGGATATTCAACTCATGGATTGGCCTGCATACTAATCTTATAGAACACATGTGGAACTTTATCTGAAGATGATTGACAAAGCATGATCAGCTGCCAGCAACGCTTCCGCGGCTGAAATGCTGCTAACAAAACTAACTGTGCTACAAAAGAAATGGGGAGCAATGCCTCAACAGCTCCTTCACAACCTAGTCCTCAGCGTGGAGAGACGTTGTATTTCCTGTATCGCAGTCAGGGATGATCAAATCCTCCATCTAAAGACTGGATTTTTCTTAAAAAGTGTATGTCACATGGACGTTTCTGTCTTCTCTCCAGTAGTGCTCGGAACTATGTTTTTAATAAAGTGTCTTTTTTATCCTTTCGATTCCTTGTTTGGACAATTTTGTCACTTGTCCCATTATTTCCATATCTTGGTTATCATATGGCATGATTTGGGTGGAACTCTTTTGCACGACGTTACATTCGAAAATAGTCTTCTCCTTAAATTTTGCACACCAGTGTATGATTCAGAAATGCGAAGAGAAAAAAAAATTGCCGAAGAAAAAAGAAGGGAGAAGAGAATAAAATATGTGTGGCACTCAGCTGATCAATGTTTACGTCTACGAGTAATGTTTTCGAAAATGTGATTAAAAACGATCTCAGAGAGATAATTAAGCAGTAAAAAAATTTCAGTTCTCTGCGTGTGCTCAAAAATTTTACATCAATATTAGCACATCAAAAACTTTAAGCCAAATCATTGGGAATTGAATACAAGGGTTGAACGCTGGACAAGACAGAGTTCCTTAGTTGCTTATTTTAATTTAAGCATTATTCGATTCGTTAGAGAATCGGCATGTTGTTTAATTATGGAAAAGCACTCGAGGACTATTAGCCTACGGGGAGGAATGCCTTCGTGAAGGACCTTCTAAGGACTAAGGGAACCTGACTGGTGTACACGTTACGCATAGAGAAAACATGCCCTGGCATCATTAAATAACTGAAAAAAATTATTGGATTTCAGTATAAGTCTTTGACAGATAAAATTAACGAACAAAAAATGATATTTTGAAAGTCAATAAAAATATGTGTCATCGGCGTTTGTTTAAATGAGTTGAGTAGGTATTTAACATGATTTTAACACTAAAAAAAGTAATTTAAATCTGATATATAACTAATAAAATAACTAACATTTATTTACTACATACTAGCATTCAATTGCAATAAAAATAATGCCAAAGAATTTAAATGAAGAAAAAAAAACTCAACTTCATTTTAAACAGCTTAATAAATATATCGCCAGAAAATAATGGCATACACTAAACCGCTATACATGCATACAGCTGTTAGCAGTAGTGGTAATAATACTAATAATAATAATAACAGTAATAATAATAGTTAAAATAAACTACACTGCTGCTTAAAAGCACACGGCAGCACAAACTGCCTACGAGTCAAACATCTTTGTAATCACCGCCATTAAAACAGGAAAACTGCCTGCAGACCCCATTCCAGCCAACCCGTCCTTTAAAAAAAAATGAAGGTCATGGTCAGGGTTGTAGTGAGCTAAATATATTTTTATTTGGCTATTTCGTGCAGACTTTCTTTAATTTTTTTTTTTCCTGTTCTATCTTTTTCTTTTCCGTCTTGCGCTTCTACATCTGAAGTATCTTGCTTGGAAATTCTTCGTAAATGACGTCACAACACAGATCGGAGTTAAATGAAAGTTGAAAAGTTTATTGAACGGCTACCAGATCTCGCATGTAAATTTGTTATTCACACAGCAGAATGAATGCATTGACTTCATAAAATAATAATATGTCGTTAGATGGAATGGCCCGCTCGTTTTTAAGATGATTAAAACTATGTTTTACAAAGTTATACTACAGTACAATCTCTTTTAACGGCAACAGCGGTACCACGCCAATTCCGGATAAGAGGTTATTCCCGATAATTGAATTTATATTTCTAGAGTTTACCTGTTCGTGTTTTGTGATATCGTCCGCACAAATAGCAGCACGTGAAGTTCGTCGAGTGTGCTTTTGATCCATCGGTCAAAATTGAATAATGAAATAAAAAAATAATTTAAAATTAAAACACTTAACACGATTTTATATTAAAAAAATCTGATGTGGTACACCACATGACTTCCTTCTACGGAATATTAAATTATAAGCATTTTTCTTGCGTTTCATTTAAACTTATTGGATTGAATTAAATCTACTTCGTCGATAGCGCATAAACCAGAATAGAATAAATTAACTCTTAATATTCACTATATTTGATTGCCATAGCGACACTTTGGCGCTAGGTTCACTTAACTGCGTTACACCTCATTCATTTTATAGCTCAAAATGCACAAAAATTATGTCTATCAACTGAAGAATTACCTAATCGTTGCCAAATGTTCTATTCAAATACTATAATAAATCTAAAACGATGCATATAAGAAATTAAACAAACACAGGAGAAAAAAGAGAAACAGTTTTTCACAGACGACTCAGTATTTCTCATTCAATTAATTTAATTCTCACTTCGCGACATGACAAAAATACATAAAAACTTCAAATGTAAATATTACGAAGTAAATCTTAAACACTTATTTCCTCGAATAAATTCCAGAACGGATTAAGCGTGATTTAATTCGCAATAATAAAAGAAGGCGTTATCTTTGTTGCTGCGAAGCTTAGTTTCTCTAGATTGGCAACCAATCCACTATTCTCCTAAGTTTCAAACGGAAACAAATATGGCTACTATGGGAAAAATGATTAGGCTTAGCCGCACATAAACAAATTTTAAATTGTTGATAATTCTATAAATACTGCATGCAGATTTACTAAAAGTATATATGAATATGTAATATTTCAGTTATTTTAACACATCGTGGGTGAGTGGTGAGGCTATTCCATTACACGTTTTGGCAGATGTTTGACGAAGCTGGGATGATTGAAACATGCAGAAAAACACAACTCAGGACTTTCACTTTTAACAGCATATCTTTATTTTCATTTAGAGCAGATGATTTAATTTAGAGCAGATTATTCAGTAATTGACCTACTAGATACGACTGATTTTAAACTTTAATATGTTATAACGTTCTAGCACAGAAAGAGGAGCATAGCGAAGACGTTAGGAGGGTGAAGGCAACCTTTAATTAATTTTCTGCAATTCAGGATCTTCCCCTAGACCAGTACCTTCTGGAACATTCGCGCCTATTACATAACCTCCTCATATAAATGCTGCGTCATAAGTTTTCCTATACAGATGCCTTCTCGCCTCCATCCTGATAGCACTTTCGCAATGCTCCTCTTTCTTTGCTAGAACGTTATAACGTATTAAAGTCAGTCGTATAGTTCAATTACTGAATAATCTGCTCTAAATTAAATCATCTGTTTTAAATTAAAATAAAGATATGCTGTTAAAAATGTACTTATACATGTTACAGCAGTCCTATAGACAAAATTTCAATGTTCTGATACCACACGTTTTTGAGTTATAGGAGACACACACCATGAAAAAATCTCTTTTTATTTTAAATCAGTTTTATAATTTGGGGAAATAAGAGTCCTTTATTCTGCCCTTAAGTACAGATGTCACGTAAAAACATCGTTGAATTGCATTCGATAGCGGTCAAAATGGATATTTTCGTTGAAGTATGGTACCCAGAATTTTTCGTGATTACAGTACTTGCTTAACTTCGTACAAGGAAGTAAAAAATTAAATAACATTTTAAAATTACAATATTCATAGTCACGTGAAAATTATGAATTTCTTAGTATGATCCATATAACTTATGTCTGCCTGCTTATAAGATTGTCACCGTACGTTCAAAAATTCGCTTTCTGTATAACGAAGCTTGTACATCATGGACGGACACAGACGAACATTTCTCCGCAAATCTTATAAAAGTCTGCAGTTTTTAATCAGCTTCCTTTCAAGTTACTTTCTTGCTCTGCGTGTTGTTTTTATCTTCATCCCCCCTCCTCCTTATCCTCTTTCTCCTTTCTCAGAAGATGCTGGATTATTTCGTCGTCATCCTGAGGGAGTGTGATGGAAACAGAACTATCTACATCCCTTCAAACCTGTACCTCTTTTTCATTAACGCCAATCTTCTGCGAATATGTGATTGAATCCAAGATGTGTGGCACGAGCGTCAGACGAGTTACACAGCTTGGAGTTAATAGAAAGTTTACCACCGTCATCTACGAACATGATTATAAGTCACAATTTATACCAGGGATAGCCAACATTTTTATACCTGCCGCCCATTTTGTAGGTAGTAAAATTTCCTTATCGCCCACCGGATTCGCAGTAACTTAATGTAGCGTAAATGCAAAATAATTTTTTGAATGGAGGTTTAGTAAAAATGCATATAGTTGAATTTTTCCATTTATTTATATTTTGCTTATATTTATAACAAACATGATATTTACGTCCCGCACAGCTTAGCCGGGACATCGAGTCCAGCGAAACTGTTTCAGCTACGAAACCTCCAATGGTAGGAAAAGAAGAAGTTTGTTTCTTGACTTCTAGCCTCACGGTTTGTTAAGATGTGATAATCTCATTATGCGCGCTATAATCACAGACTTTCATCATCATCAAAAGCCTAACCGCCCACCATTAAATCTTAAATCGCCCACTAATGGGACCAGGTGACTATCCTTGATTTACACTAAAAGTGATGTAAAGTAATATTCTTTATATTTTTCCAGGAAATGGCCAAAGTAAGTATGTCGTTCTTCAGTATAAATTGTTTCTGGAAATCGTGGATACTTCTTTCAAAGTTCGCAGATGAACCTATTAAAAGGGCCCTATTAAAGGGATCGATCTGGATAATTCTTTGATTCACGAACTGGATAAGGCTTGACACGCTCATTACATAATGCTTTATTTCATAGGCTAGATTTCGGATATAAATCTAGACATTCAAATGTGCTGTTTATTTGATATTGCTGTTTAATTAGGTGCCAGTTACGAGGATTTTGCTGTATCAGTAAGTGTGCTTTGGCACGATTTGTGAAAGCAGTGCGCCAATGAGATTAATTGGAGAATGCCTCGCACAGGACTTTTCAAACATTTAAATCGATTAAATGATTGTTTATATAATTCATCTTCTTTGCAAGAGTTCGCTAAATCTTTAAATGCTTTGCTCAACATGGCTTTCGAGAACAAATTAATGGAATTCCCAGTTAAACAAATGTCCTAGTCAGTTAATGATGGCTCAACATTTCTTAATTGAAATCTTTTCTGTCTTTGTCTTCAACTTTATTTTTAATTTGGATTTAGACAGTTCCTAAGTTCCACGGATAAAATTAAACACATTAAATTGAAAAGGATTTTATTTACATTTATTTCCTTGTACGAAGTAAAGGAAGTATTGTAATCGCAAAAAAAAACTTCGGTTATCAAATTTCAATGGAAATATCTATTTTGACTGTTTTGAATCCATTTTGACTACTTTTTGGTGAAGAACTCTTTATTCCAAAATGATGTGTAAAATGGATTCAAAATGGATTTTTTTCGTGACAGCTTGTACGTACTTTGTTGTTGTTGTTGTGACAATCTCGCTTCTTTGAAATTAGAACAAGTCCACAAAATTCATTGTGGCAAAAAGGCAAGATTGCGCCTGTCGTTGGCAAAAGCTTTGGGCACCATACAGGTGACAATATGACTTTGTTCAGTTCCGCCCCCAATTTTAAAGGTAAGCACCCCAGGTAGCGGGTCCAAGGTCTCACACACTCCTCTTCCCTTACCACCAACTTTTCGAGAGAAATTTTGCTTAGCGCATGTTTTGAGTACCCCTATGCCGCTATACATTTACAAACATTCATGCTTTCTCCAAGGATTTGAGCCCGGGCCCTTCGGTATGGTAGTCAGTCACTAATCAGTATCCCGACTGGTACGTATGTATCTCACATAACTCAAGAAGTATTAGCCGTAAAACGTTGAAATATTGTATATGGGATTGCAACACCATCTAGTTGTGCACCTCCCTTTTTTATTTCAATTGGCAGTATATATATATATATATTGAAAAAGTTGACAAATTTTATATTTGTTGTTGAGAGAAAAAAGACATATTATATATATATTAGATGAAAAGAAGAAAATTTATATATATAAACTATATTATATGTATGTTATATATATATATATAATTATATATAGTAAATGTATAAAAAATTAGTAGTAGTATGTAAAAGTATGTTATATATATATAATTATATACTTTTGGTTACTATAGTCGTTGGTCACAGTCATATACTTCCAATTACAGAAGTGTTTTAAATGACAAAAATATTAATGTTTTCGCAATGTTGAATTAAAAAAAAATTTTTTAGAAAAGCAACGAAATTTAACTCTTAGTGCAGTCTGTCGGTTCCTATACTTATATTTGGGAATGTTTTATATTCGTTATGAAAAAAAAAAATATAAGAAGTTTGACTCCCGTAATTTAATAATTTGCAGTTTTTGACGTCATTCTCAACTTCCTTTGAGTGATTGCTTAATTAAGTTAGTGTCATTAGGTTTTATTTGGAAGCAGGAGTCATGAAAAATGTGCAACGCCTTCGCCGAGAATCGAACCAGGCTTACGCATCGAGCGTGTTGACCAATGCACCACGATGGCACGAGAAGAAAGCGGGAGAAATACCTTATAAAGTTAGATTATTTGAGTATGGCAACGCACCTGCCTAGAGAGAAGAATGCCTTAATGGAGGGTTTTGTAAGGAAAACTGTCTCGTATTCACGTTATGGATGAGAGAAACTATGCAAACAGCAAGGCAGTCAGCCCGTTCGTTTTGAATTCGAGCCGTGTCAAAATACCAGGACACAGCGGTCATACTCACTCAGCCACTGGTATGTTAAAAGTATCATTTTGCCTTATATGCAGAGTTCTAACTCAGCCAATACATAAAGACTTACTTTACACCCCCCTATAGGTATGGTGGTAGGAAAGCTGGGAGCCATGGCCTTCGGTCCGGGTTCGAATTAATTCTTTTTATAAAGCCTTTGACCGAAAGCGGAATTTTTTATCTGAAAGTTACGACACTCATTAGTATTAAAAATATTCAAAAATAAAATATAGTGACTCCCATTTGTTTTCGGAATGGGTGATTTTCAGTTTTGTTTGCAATTACCAGATACTAAATCTTAGTAAAATCACAATATTTTTCTTTCGTATATTCGTATAACTACTGACCATCTCTTCAGTATATTAAACTTTGACTCGTCTATAAATAATATAACATTATTTCAATATGATAAGTCTTTGCTTACCATGGATTTTGCGAATGCCAGAGGTATTTTTACTGATTTATTGTTGACGAAGAATTTTCTTCTTGCTGATCCCCCATTACAGAGGCTGTTCGCACATTTTTTAGACGATTTTGGTAATAAAAAATCGTTTGCTGCAAAAGAAGTAATTGCAATTGTACTATGCTTTTAAAATTCAAAATTATCGTCTGTGGCTTGAAAGTTTTGTTTTTATTCAAAATGGCGAATTTAACAAAACGCAATGTGCATCGTCTTGTTCCAAAGCATATCGCTCAACGCAGGACACGCTGCAGAATTCTATATGAGAAACACTTACCCAAAGAAAAATGGAAAACAGTTGTCACAATAGATGAAGCATGGGTGTATTTAAATGATTGTAACAAAAAAAGAGCCATTTATTATCATAAAAGGGGAGAAAAAAATTTAAGTACATGGTTCAAAGAATCGAAAGAAAGTTTTTCTAGGGGATTCGTGATTGTTGCTAGTTTTTCTTATAATGGCAAGTTAAAAATAAAGAGAGTGCAAAATAATGTCAAGATTAACTCCAAATACTATCAGGAACATATTTTACCACCAATTTTTCTGAATGAAATACCATCGCTTTGCCCACATTGCCATCAATCTGTGAGACTCCATCAGGACAAAGCTAGCAGTCACACATCAAAATCCACTGTAAATTTCCTAAAAGAAATGGAACAAAAAACTGGTATCAAGGCCATACTCTTCACTGATATCCCTACTAAATCTCCCGATGTGTCACCTATGGATTTTTGTGCTTTCGGACTTTTAAAAACTGCATTATCCGAACGTTGTTCCAAAACCCTAACAGGACTCTGGAAAGCTGTTCGGAAGGAATGGGATAGAATACCTCTTCTGACACTTCAAAAGGCATTATCATCCTGAAATTGCGGTGTCGAAAGATAGTTCAGAATAAGGGATATCAAATAGAACATTTAAAACACAAGAATTTTATGTAATTTAGTTTTGTGAATACAATATACAGCGTCTAAAAAATGTGCAAACAGCCTATGTATATCCATGCATCGTGGTAGCACTTGTAGCACATCTAGGATAACTTTTATTGCAAACCGTTCTTCTAAATCAGCAGCAAGTTTTACAGCACTAATTTTCGTGTTTTGTTTGAATTTTCATGGGTCAAATCCTCGATTCCTTTGTGTTAGCTTGGAATATAATCCAGACTTCAGTGCATTTTGAATAGTTCTATGCAATTGCCATTGTTTTAATACATCAAAGACAGTTGAACGCTTTGCATTAAGGAAACTTTTTTAATATTTTAAATACATTATTCATCTTTAAAGTTATGAATAGTTAAATTTCGAGCAGAACTTGCTCTAATTTATACAGTCTTACCTTGCCATGTTCACTTCAGATGTGGTAATATATTTTATTAAGCAAGTAATAATTTCCAAATGCGGACGATAATTCTTGTGATGTCAAAATTTATTTTAAAAAATTATGGCAAAAAACATCGTCTTTCAAAACATCTCAACGAAACTCTTCAGCATCGAAATTATTGCGGGAAATACTCTTTAGCATTTTTGGACTAAATTATTTGATTGCAAAGAGCATTTTGACGGCATTTATTGTCTAAGTAGCGAGTCTTAAAATCGAGAGAAAAATAATACATTAGGAAAACATTTGGATTCTATATTTCAATATTTAGTACAAGATCTACGCAAGTACATTTCAAAACTACAAGTGGCCGAAAAAAATGTGAGCCAATCTGTGTTTGGAGAATACAGCCAAAACTAATTTAAGTAAAACTTGGAATGACAGATAGAAAATGAAACAAACGCAGGGAACATGAAAAAAATTAATACATACACATCATAATAAACAGGAAAAATAAAATCTACAACAGATAAGACAGAACAAAAAGAGGTGGAGGAAAAAATTTAAATGCAATAGAGGTCGCGCCGGTTTTAATTACCTGAAATCAAAACTAGCGATAAAATTTTAAACCGGCTGATTTTATTTTTACTTCCTCCCAGGACCTGTCGTTCCTTTCATTACCTCCGGTATCAAAGTCTCGCGTGGAATCACTTTCAAGATCGAACTGGATATAGAGGTTTTCAAACGAACTTCTCCCACCCCTACGCACCCATATAAAATGGCTTTTACTGTATTTTAAACTTGTAGCATTCAAGTATACGGTGTAAAAACTGCTTGCGTTTTTGTTACAAATATTTTTCACAGCTTAAGAAGCCGTATTATATTAAAAAAGGTGAATGTATATACCATAGACAATATTCACGCAATATTCACGGTTACATAGAATTAGACGCAATATTCACGGTTACAGAGTGTAAGCATTATTATACTTTTTTTTTATATATTCGCTACACTATTTCTATTTGGGAAGTAAATTGATGAAAGTATCCGAATGATTTGCTTCGGATATCCTCACCTGTAAAAAATGTTATTGCTTGGAGTTGTAAAAAAGGTTTCATATTTTTGCTTCCTTTTTTCGCTCTTCTGGTATGTATATTCACAAAGTTTATACGGACTATTAACACATACAAACTCAGTATTTTTTAAAATACACTGCAATACATCAAATTGTTTAGTTTAATTATTCTTAGCTTTGAAGCTGTGGATGGGAACGTTTAGTAAAGCAATTCAAAATGGAATCATAAGTTTTAAAACTTTTATTTCGGAAAACAAGTAAAAATTTATTTTAAGTTTCCATTAATCAATAGGATGTTATAAGCTTTAATATTGCGATCGAATTTTATGATTTGCATTCTGAGAGCTGTTTTGATGTTGGTTTTAAGATATTATGAAGCTTTAAGGCATTAGTTGTCTACTTTAATTATTGCTTACTGTCGTTATTATTTATTTGTTACATTCGTTATTATTTGCAGTGTTAGGAGTGATGTCAGCATCTTGGTTAAAATGATTCAGAAAGGTGAAAACTATGAGTGTGACATGCACGCATTCAGCTGATCAATGTTTACGTTTATAAGCAATGTTTTCGAAAATAAAAGTAATCGAAAACAATATAAGAGAGATCACGGAACACCATCAACACGGAGCAATCAAAAAAGTTTAGTTCTGTCAGTGCGCTCGATGAATTAGCATCAATATTTACACAGCAAAAAAATTATTCGAGACAGATCATTGGAAATTGAAAACAGGACTTGAACTTTGGAAAAGACGCAAGTATATTGGTTGCGATTTTAATTTAAAGCATTATTCGATTCGTTAGCAAATCGGGGGCTTACTAATGTTTTGATAAGATTTTTAATAAAATATAATTATTACAAGAAGAAACAATTTTGTGTATTTTTCTATCCACTTACCATTTAGGAAAATCTACATCTAGCTCATATATATTTTCTCAGAGATATTCTTTCTCTAACGAGTTCATTTATAGTGTACATTCATAAATCTGATCTCCAGAACGTCATTAAGTAATAGACAAAATCATTTACATGTTGAATTAATAATTTCTAGTTCCTGCGGAGGCATTTTAAAGAAATCGGATGTGTTTTGAAAGTGTACCTACAGTAAAATCGTAATACAGCAGCACTTTTATTGAAAATACCTAGAGCATTTTTGGCTAAAACTTTTTCGGATACTCCATGACAAGTTTCTTTTCATATAAAACCTGATGTGAACACTATTTGACTTCCTTGTAAAGACTATTACATATTTTTTGCTGTACGTTATTTGAACTTATTTCCTCAAATTTCATTACAGATATATTTCTCATTCAATCAGTTCAGGTCTCACTTCGCATCAAGGCAAAAATACATAAATACTCAAAATACCTTCATTAAGAACTGTAGAATACAGAAGAACTTAAAACACCAAATACAATAAAAAGCAGTTAAAAAACCAGTATTTGTAATTAGGATTAGTTTCTACGCCAAAACAAGCAATTCGGTCAGCGAGAAGAAAAACGAAATTTTCTGTACACAAAAATTTAAAGTCAAATTTTGGTCCCACTGTCAAAAAGACACTGAAGTTGCTGCACCAACTGATTTAATTCTTTATATTAGAAATTATTATTATTAATTAATAATTAAATTATTATTATTATTAATTAGTATTATCAATTCTTTATATTCTTTATATTAGAGTTTCAAATACAAACAAACAACCGCCAGATCAGGCCCAGCGAAACCTACACTTTTAATTGTTGATAATTCTACAACTACTGCATGCAGATTAACACCAAATTTATTTAAAACAGTTAAAAAACGTTTTTAAAATTAAAATTAGTTTCTACACAAAAAAGCAATTCGACCAGAGGGTAGAAAAGACAAAATTTTCGGTGCACAAAATGGAAAGTTAACTTTTGGTTTCACTGGGCAAAAAGACAGTGAAGTTGGTGCAAAAATTGACTTAATTCACTATTGCACTAAGAGTTTCAAATGTAAACGAACGGCGGCCTCACTAGACCTAGCGCCACTTGAAATTTTAAACTGTTGATAATTCTATAACTATTGCATTTAGATTAACTTAAGTCATAAAAACCTTAATTGGACTATACGAGCAACATAATTCAATCACTTTTAAACAAAAAATGTACAATTTATCACCACACGAGCATAAAAAATAAGCTTACCGAGAAGGGTAAGAGGGTGTGTTGTATGTATATATCGCTTACGCGAGATACATACAAACGTACGTCACGTACATTAATAATTATTATTAGAACAAATAATATTAATTTTTTTATAAATCAAGTTTTCATTTTACTTCCGGTTGGATTATAAATACTTCACTATTTTACTGTTAATTAAAGCATAAATTTTTGCGATAGCATGATTATGGTGAAGCGTCTTGCGTTCACGTTCAGAACAGGTATTAAAGAAACAAAAGATCAAGGCTAGTAGAACGACAAGAATGGAAGGACAAACACCAGTAAACATCTGAGATTCTTTCGTGTAATTTTCCTCATCTTTTTCTCTACTGCACAAAACGCACAAACATAGTTATAAAAAAAAAGTTAAAAAGAGTTTTAAATTTAATTCATATAAAAGCGTGCAAAATATTCACTTATTGCATATATAATAAAAAAAAGTAAAATTCTTTTATTCTAAATTGCCAAAAAACTGCTTTTCTTTATATATATCCAAAATTTAATGAGTTTGATTTCCACCCGCTTCTAGTTTTAGTTTACAATTAGTATAAAAATTTAGGATCTCTCTGAAGTTTGTCGATGATAAAAATTTAATATAAAGTAATTGAAAAGGTAACACAAAAGGATCATTTTATTTTGTTAAATTTGTTTAAAAAGCATTTGGAAATTTCGTCATGAAATTCTCATAGAAATACACAAGGCGCCGCTTACTGACATTACATTTGTAAATCACAATTTTGATAACATCAGCCGAATGATAACGGAAAAGTGTTCTTCAAAATATCAACGGAATTAAACTAATTTATCTGGTCATTTCGTGGGATTTTACATGTAAAAGTAGTGCAGTCTCTGGTAAAACAGCGATTTGGCAATCAAAATACCCCTTCTGTTACACTCACTGACCCACCAGCGGACGAGCTCTAAAAGCCGCTGAACACTGGTGATTCGGTCTGGGGTTCGAGTTTCTGAAAACAGACTGGCCGTTTTCGTGTTTTTCCTAATGTGTAACGTGGATACGAACCAGTTTCCTTAAAAAGTTCTTCACGTACATACCTTCCCTTGCCGTGTAATGAATAACGGCGGAGCATAATTAAAAATTAGAATATTACACTTACTGTTGTCAATCTAAATATTTTGCAATATCCTGCATAAAAAAGGTTGAGAAACATTTAACTCAGAAGCAGTATTCCATTGACTCACTTTTGTGAGCTGGTCACAGTAATTTAACAAGTCGACTCCATATTTTAGGCTCAGATCATTGTGTCTTTTACTAAGCATATGATAAAAACAGCTAAACAGATTTTAAAAAAATATGCGCTTCCTAAAATAAATCTTACAACATCCGTAAAGATCTTAAAGATCAAAACAGAGTAACGAACGGTTTCAAAGGAACGGTATGCGGTTTCTTCGCGTTTTACTTCAATAATTTGAATAAGAGAGATTTTCCTAGAAAATCCCCCACAAAGGCATATTTTCTAATGTCTATAGTCCCAGCGTGCTTTGCTTTAACCATTTAATCAATGATGCATCTAACACATATATGGTTATGTGAACTCCATATGTATGATTATATGTTTTCTATGTACTGCTATAAAATTTTATTATAAATACTATAACTTATTTTTACTGTAGTCGACAGTATATTGGCATAAATAATCTGGTGGAGAATTAGACTAAAATGCTGAGGGTGTTTCCATAACGAAATGGCCACCACTTCCGGCCCCTGTAGTGGCACAAAGCTAATGGCTTTTAAGCAAAGCGCCCGGTCATTTAAAAAAAAAAAAAAAACTCAGAACGTATGAAAATAATATAGAAAATTTTAAAATATTATTTAATTTGTAATCAATTTAGAACAAAAAACTGTATAGAAAAAAAAAATAAATACATTTAATTATTTTCAAAACATCAGTTCATTAATTTGAAAGGGAGATTAAGACAGTAAATAATTCTCCTCTAATTAACCTCATCTACTTCTAAACAAAATAAATAGACTAAAAATAAATAAAAATAAATAGACTCTATATCTAATTAGTCTCGTCTATTCTAAGACAGCATCATAAATATATTTCCAAACTATTTTTCATGAAAGCCAAAACAATATTCTTCCCATAACATTACAGCAAAATAAAAATAAACATGGAAAGTAAGAAGCGCTTTTTTGTACAGCACCACTTTTCTGCAAATTCGAAATATTTGGGTACTGAGTCAGAGTTATGATTTATCTTACGCAAGATTTATGTACTTTATGATTTTTATGATTATAAGATTTATCTTTCAAATAAGCTAAATTTAAGATCTTTAGAAACATTAAAGACTTGAGCTAAGATTTTACTAGCAAATATACTTATAGAAAAAAATTTTCAAATCACATGATTATTAAAAATATACCAATTTCAATTATATTAGATGAGTCGAAGAAAACGAAATGTATGTGTTAAGTGTTGCCATACCTTTTTTTAAATATTTCCTGTATAACTTGCATTTGGGATGTAAGTAAATTGATAAAAGTATCCTGAGATGAAAATATCTGGATTGGTTCCGCATATTTTCACCTATAAAAATTGTTATAGCTTGGAGTTGTTAAAAAAAAAACATTTACTAGGTTTCCATAATTTCGGTAATTACTTTTTAGTCCAAAGGGGCAATTTGCCCAGAAGGAAGTATTCATTTCGTTTTGGCATTTTGAGTGGATTCACTAAAAGCGTTGTTTCACTTTTCAGATTGTTGTCACCAAATATTATCGCCCTGTGTTATATTTAAAGAAATTAAATAATGAAGAATCTGCATAAATGTATTATTCTCGCATTGTGATAAAACAATGGTACCTAGAGCCACCCAATTTTGAATATTGAACGTTTCCAACCGAATATGGGCATCTGGAAGCCCAAATTTGGAATTTGAAAATTGTTTTATTATCGATTTCATATTTCGTAAAACTTTAACGAATTTTTTACTAACAAGCTGAAGGATTCAAAGCGAGGAAAGACAACGTTGTACAGAAAAAACATTTTTATCTCCAGGGCGCGAGACTGTGTATCGAAAATTCTAAAGATATGCTCATTTTAAAATTATTTTAGGATATTGCTCTTGAACTGCATTTTATTATTTCAGTGCAAAGAACATGATATTTAATAAATGAAGGTAACAAACAAAACGTTAAATAAAACGCTCCTTTAGACGTAATTTAAAATCTAAAAACCTTTCAGACTTTTCTTTTTTTATATACTATTGTTTTCTTTGCCCTGTTTATTCACAAAGTTTATAATACACAAAAATGCTAACTCTTTATTTGAAAACATTGGAAAATATGAAAATGGAATCCTAAACTTTAAAACTGAAGGGTTTGCAGCAAGAAGGGCACAGCTCTACATTTTTAAATTTTTGGAAAATTTTTAAAAAGTTTCAAAAATTCAGTATCTAACTTACGTTTTAAACTTTTGTCCTGATTAAAAGTGTTAGTAAAAATGATTTTTTACAGCTATGCCAATGACATTTTACTCCAATACAAAGAATGATGTTTTTTAACAAAAAAGACCAATGAACACAAATCTACCAAAAGTGGATCTGGGCCTTTCTTGCTGCAAGCCCTTCAATTCTTATTTTGGAAAACAGGTTAAGATGCCATTTTTAAGTATTTAAAACTATGAATTTTAAGATTCCGACTATGCAGTCAATAGGATGTAATAAGCCTTATTACTATGATCTAATTTTATCATTCACATTTTCAGAAGTGTTTTGGCGTTAGTTTTACGATATTCTGAGATGAACGAGCTTTGAGGCATGAGCTGCCTACTTTATAGCAAGAGTTACAGCAACAAAGCAGTGTAATGCAAGGGTCTTTGCGTTTAAATTCCAAAGCCTCCTTTTACAGTCTTTCAATTTAAATATTAAAAAAAAATCTTCTCATTGTAAACACCACGCCAGTAGTTAATATTTCTAATGCTAATTTATCAGAAGAGTAAAACAGAATTCTGATATATGATTTTAAGTTCTCACAAACCTTAAAACCTCCGATTTCAAAGACTTTAGCTTCTATCGAAAAAACTGTCAAATTCAGTAAAGTTTCAGATGCACGGAAAAAAAGAATTAGGCATCTGATCACCCATAATATGAAATTTAACAGTAAACCTTTGAACCCTAATCTAAACATGAGAGAAAAAGCTACACTACATGAAAGTCATTCTAATTCACACATTGTCATCTCAAAAACTGAGAAAGATGGCCAGATAGTCATCATGAACAAAAATACTTGATGTCGCTGAGCTGTTGAACGAAGGCCCTATAAAGTCTTAAGCTATTTCTATTGCTCACTTTGGAAGTTTTGAGAAAAAGAATATTGCTAACGACCACCTAAAATTTTCCCAGGGAAAGAAAATTTTTTAGTGAATTCTCTGAAAGATTAATGTGACCAGCAGTCACATACCAATCTCAGTTTTTGTTCTCCTTATAGTTGTCTGAAGGAGAGACATTGTTCTATTTCTTTACATCTCTTTACAGGTGCATTGTCTCAGACCATCCGTTTCGAGTCCCAGGTCGGAGCCGGAAAGTTCTCACGGAGTTTTTCCCAAGTCTGTCATAATTATATCCAGTTTTCAATAAAGGTGCTCTCGCCAATCAAGAGACGCTCTTAAAATTACGGACAAATGGGGATTCTGGAAATCTTTCCGACACGCCCAGGACAACTTGAACAAAAGAAGGAAACGGAGTTCCAGTTAGTGAGAGCTAGTGAGAGTGAGAGTTAGTTGTAGTGTAGAGAGAGAGAAACCTTCTCTCGTGTTTTTCAGGCTCTGCTAAGAGCGAGTTTTGTTTCGCTCTGACAAGAGCAACAATCTTATCTCTGCCAAGAGATTCAGTGGATGGTAGCCGGGTTCGCTGCCAACGTACTGAAGAGCAACCTGCTCGAAACGACCACTACCGGCCCAGAGGAACAACCGCAAGGTGGGCTGCAGCACATCACAATTTTGTGCCCTGCAATCATGCGAGCAAACACCCAGGAGAAGTGAAGTAACTCAAGCAGAATTTTACGATCGTTTCTCCCGCATCATCTACAATTTTGCGCCCTGCAATCGTAAGAGCAAAACCCCCAGAAGAAGTGAAGAAAATAATAGAATAGAACTTTAGAACTAAATCCTATAAATAGAATGTTTCCGCGCATCGTTTGTTTTGTGTTTCACATTTTCTTTCCTTACTGCTCGATGAGAACAATATTTTATAAGTTTTATTTTTTCTTTTACATGTAGCATAAAAAGAACCCTAATAAATTTATTTAGGCTACCTCTTGCCTTGTGAATTCGCCACAGCCCCTATAATCTGACCTCTGCAAATCCTTCACCTTCGAAACTCAGAAATAAAAAATGCAATTCTTCACAAATCTTTCCGACCGACTTAAAAAAATCGTTTATCCCATCTCTTGCGAATTGTGTCAAATTATATGCTCTACCCAAAATTCATAAATAGGCATCCCCTTCCGTCTTAATATATCAAGTTTAAGCACTGCCTCGTACCCGTTAGCTAAATATTCAGTTTCTAGATATTCGACTTTGTTAGTTAATAACACTTACACCACAAAACATTCAGCAGTGTTTATAAAAAAAAAGTAAAAATGCATTTCCTCTTGAAATTTCATCATGGTTTCTTTTGATGTAAAATCATTATTCCTCAATGTTCTAGAAAAAGTGCGCTTAAATATCTCGAAACGAGACTTCCAGAATTTCACTTCTCTTGTATGGAAATTGATGAGTTAATTTTTCTTATTCAACTCTGTCTTGAACAAACGCATTTTGTTTTGCAAAATAAGCATTATAACCAAATTAAGGGATTAGCAATGGGAAGTCCTCTAAGTTCTATCTTTGCTGATATCTATATGCATTATTATGAATCAAAATTATTTGAAATTTTAAACTTCCTTGTGTGATTCCCCTATGTTGATAATACATATAACTTGTTTGAAGGTAAGAAAGAGGATTTAAATAAATTTCTTTCAATAATGAATTCCATTGATCCAATCATTCAGTTCACTTTGAACTTGAGACATCCATTTCTCTTCAGTTCTTCGAGAATCTGGTCTCACGCAACAAATTTAACTTCAGTACTACTGTTGACCGCAAATTTTAATCTGTTTACCTTCCACCACATTTCAAATCATGCCATTAGATTAAACGAGCTCCATTTTATTACTTCGTTTTCCATATACTTCAAGTTTGCTCCTCGAAATCGGCTCTTGATAAAGAACAAAATTATTTAAAAGCAGCTGCTACTGACAGAGGCTTTTCACCTAACATTATGCAATAAGCGGTTAAAAAATTCTCCTCTCTACATATAAAATAGCACCCTTTTGTTTTAGAAGATTATAAGAATTCTGTGGTCATTCATTTTTTTCCATCGATTAGCTATAAAATTGCACGTATTTTACAGAAATTCAACTTTCGGATCGTTTTCTTTCCTGTCAATACAATTCGCAGTTCCATACATAAGGACCCCATTTCGGATTTAAACTCTTGGGGTATATACAAAATTCCTTGCAAAGTGGCTTAATTTACATTGGTCAAATTAGAGAGCCTTGAAGTTTCGCGCTATGGAACAGGATACATATGTAGGAAAAAAGGGACACAAATCCTCTGTTGCCCAATACTGCTGGTCAGAAAACAACATTTTCCCTTTTTTTGCACCAAAAATTATTCAAAAGTCATCTTTCTTTGATGAATTAGATTTTGTAGAAATGTTTCGCATTCATAAAATTCTTTCATTTCTAGTCAACGATACCAATTCCAGTCCTTTTTACCCTCAGCTTTTAAGGAAATTATATTGTAGTTGTTTTCATCTCTTATTAATAGACAGAGCTAGTAGCTTGTCTTCCTTCCTCTTATTCTTATCGCCTTACCTTATCTTATCACTGGCTTATTTTTCGTCATTTGCCATTCTGCAGCCGAAGAAGTAGGTTCTATAATTAAACCTTCGAAACTAATCCTGCAGTTTTATGAATATTACTCTGATTCTTGTTAACTCCTCCAAATACTCGTTCTTCGGCGTGTTATTTTAATACTCCAATTTGCCTATTTTAGTTACTATTTATTTTATAGTTTTCATTCATTTGCACTTAAGTTATTATCTCCAGTGTTAGTGATGACATCAGCAGCGTGGTTAATATGATTCAGAAAGATGAAGAGAAAATGTGTGTATAGCGTGATTGCACTCAGATGATCGATGTTTAGGTTTACAATTAACGTTTTTGAAAATGACAGTAATAAAAAAAATCTGAGAGACATTAAATTAAAAATAAAAAGCAGTATAAAAAGTTTTAATTCGTGTGCTCAATGGGTTAAAATCAACACTGAGCAGTCAAAAAAATTTTAATTCTCTCCGTACGCGATTTAACATCAATACTACCACATCAAAAAGATTATTCGAGACAGATAGATTATTGGGGATTCAAAACAAGGGTTGGACAGGAAACGGGTACGTTAGTTGGTCATTTTAATTTAAAACATTAATCGATTCGTTGGACTGGAGACTCATTAGCATAGCCTACAAGAATAAAATTTTGTTACAATTTAAACCAATCAAATCCTAAAATTTCATAATTTAAAAACGGTTCTTTACTTATTAGTTCTTTAAAAACATCCTGCGAATGTTACGCATTTTACACAGAATTTAGAATTTTTCAAAACTGAATCGTGTGACTTTCTGACTAGATTAACAAAGCTAAACTTCTGATTATTTTTATGCAGATTTTCTAATTATATGGCCCCGGCACGTGTATGACCGCTAAGCGATGACATTTCGCCCTTGACACACGTGCTTGCATATGATAATTAATACAAGTAGTTAATGTTGTTGTAATGTATACTCTGGAACGAACTAGCCTTCTTCTATAACGCCGTAAACATACACTCTTAACTACGGAAAAGAGAAGAAAAACTTCTCCGCTACCTTCGCCGAAGACATTGGCATTCAAGGAGAAAATCCGAAAGTTTAGCTCAAATCGGACAGCTCTAATCTGCACTTTTTTTTTTCCATATTTAATCAGCAAAACATAACTATTACAAGAAAATCTCATCAGTTTCAGCAAGAGTCTATTGCAGATAATGTCATTTTCGTATGCAATCTGCATAAGGTCCTTTCATAAGAATGAAAAGAAAATACATTTTGATTAATACAGAAAATGTAATCAAAACTGCAAATGTGATCAAGTTTGTCCGTGATAATTTTGACAACAATAAGCGAATGATAACATTAAACGAAGAGATGTAAATGCCCTGAGAAATAACAATGGAATATAATTAATTTAACATAAACATAACCAGAAATATAAAATATATAAATAGCTTCTTCCGCAGCATTTTAATTAGGAAAAGGCAAAATGTAAAAGTAATGTAAAAGTTCATGTATGAACCGTTCACAACATTTCTGGAAATTTTTTGATAATCTTACACTTGGAAGGTAACTATCGTTGGAAAAAAACATGCCAATGTAAAATTAAAGATTAGGAAAATAAAAACAGAGCAACCTTAATAGATTTTTTGAGCAAGGCAAAGGGAGGAAAAAAAATCAACAGTTTTTTTTTGGGGGGGTGCTCCTGAAGAAGAGGAATAGACTTCAAAATCGTTAGTTATGCAAAATCTACGCCAAACTAAGATTTTTTTTCCTTTCCTTTTTCTTAAGCCCAAACGGGCGGTAGCCCAGAAGAGTTATTAGTCTCGAAACGACATTTTGTGGCGTTACATTATAAAACGACAATCACTTTTTAAATTGTTGCCGATCTTTAACAAATCGAAAAATACGACGAACAATCCTTCCATGCTGCAGCTTCTACAGATGGTATCACAAAACATAAACAGGCAGGTTCAGTATGTATTCAGTAATTAAAAAAAAATCTTACCCGAAATCGCTAAGGTCCCATTGCTTCCGGTTAAGAGCGATTCTACTGTAGTTCTTTAGCGATAGTTCCATGTTGATCTGTCTCCAAATAACGACACTTGGGTAAGCAATTAAATTCTTTTATTGAGAATGAGTAGCTCTCTTTGGGTGATGGAAATAAAGGCAGAAAACCAAAGGAGGGGGGACTCCCAGACCTGGCTGCTCGAGGCTGCCTTAACACGGTTCATTATTGCCCCAGCCTCCAGAGACTATCCGAGGGGGCGTCACTCCCCCCGATTAACCCAGACGGGTGTTAATGTTACACAAGCACGCTTATAAGAACTCAAAGTGCAGTGGCGGACGCCAAGCATCCACCGAAATCAAAGTCACAAGGTTGACATCGCCGTCCTTCTGCACTGACCAAGGGGAGCCTATCCCACCTAGAGCAACCTTTCGATATCAACCATGTAAGGTCCCCACAACCAAGGGGCAGACAAGGCAGTACCCTTGGTTATGTATGGTCCCTGTCAAGCCTGAATCTAGCCCAGTATGGTCCCTGCCAAGCTTGAATCTACCACGGAATAAACGATAGCGCCAGTTTACTGGACACTAGCGCCAGTTTACTGGACAGAACCCAGGTCTCCTCCCATATAGTAGAAATTACTACCAGTCGACCCCCAGGAATGGGAAACAAAGGTAACAGGACGAAAAGCAGCTGTAGTCTTTTGGGTACCGGCATCATGGAAGTTCCTCAGAAGAAGCTACCAGTACAAAAGCATTAACAGCTTTTAAAATCTGTATGATGCGTGCTGTGCATGCTCGGGCTGTGCCAAGAGGGCAATGATATTAGCACAATTTCTGTAACAAGTTCCTTTTTGTTTACTCGGGTGCCAAGGTAGTTGAATTAACATATCTAGATAGTTGCTTCTCCAAGAAGAGATTACACTAGACGTCGCTTAATGTGATCACGTTTGTCCACGGCTATCTTGATAACATTAATCCTATGATAAAATTAAACGATGAGAAAAATCCTTAAATATCGCAATAAAATTTAACTAATTTAATATAAAAATACCAAAGAACATATAAATAGAAATTTTTACAGTATTTAAAATTAGGAAAAAAGTCTTAGTAGTGGAATGTCTGCAAACTTAAAGCAAAAGTTCCTTTATGAACTGTGTCCAGTGATTGTGAAAATTATTTGACCCATGTAATAGCCCTACTCTTAATACTCAGAGGGCGTTCTTTATATCATAATTTATTAGGAATTCGCCAATTCATTTCTACGCTCTTCAGAAAGTTTACATTATGATGCGTTTAGATTTGTTTCAGAAAAGACTTGGCACATGTATTCCGTCAAAACTCTAAATCAAGAGATATTATTAAAATCTTTTGCATTCCAATAGAAGAAGGTCATCCCCCACTTTGCCAATGATGTCCTCACGTTCTAAGATGATCACTTCGCAGTAAGAATGATTTGTTTATTTAACAGAATATCGTAAAACACAAAAAGATTCTCTGCCTAATGAAAAGATTTATTCAGGAAACCTGCTTTATTTACATTGCACGTAAAGAAAAACCACAAAACACCCACACTGTCAATCGATTAATCCAGGTCGAACTGCCTATATTAAAATACCAGCGAACAGGCGTATGAGGCTCCCCACTGTGGATTCTGCTCCTGTCCACTAGTGGCTGTTCGATCACTGGAACGCCACGAAAGTTTCGCTGCATGGCCTCTCATTCACTAAGCCTAACTCTACCGCTAAACTCTTAAAGTGTTTAGCGGTAAGTGGTTTGCTGAAAGATACGAAGTACATTATACCAACGTCGTTTGGAAGATTTACGAGACAGATTTCGTGCTGCAATCAACAACGTAATACTAGAAATTTTTTAAGCATATGCGTCTCATAAAAACTCAATATATTAACATCAGACTAAGTTGTTTCACTGATGTGTTGAGCACCAGGTCACAATACTAGTTGGATAGTTGTCTCGCTCCCTGTGAAATTATATTAATGTACGTTAGACGGGAGAACAACTTTCTGAATTTCTTGAAGAATGTTCTTAGAATTATTAATAAATTAATTTTTTCAACATTTAAGCAGAGCAATTTTATTTACACCTTTTCAAGAATATGAAACGCTCTGCATATGCTTCAACCTGCGCAGCAAAGACTGCGCACCATGTTTCTGAAATTAAAAAAAAAAATCGCATAATTATCCCCTTCCTCTGTTGTACATAGTTTTTACTTTGAAGGACAGTTTGTTCGTAATTCATATCCCCTTGATTATTTTTTATTTTTTATTCAATATATTCAATTATATGAATTCGTATTTGCAATTTGGCATTAGTATTTCATCCATTATATTTTTACTTGCATTTATTATTCGAAAAGTACTTTATACTGATTTCTCATTAAGCTACTCGGCAAATGTTCTCACACTTAAGAAACTTTCCAAATATATGATTTCCCCTTACTTCTGTTATTTATGTTCCAGCTCTTTGTAGTCGTATCTACTGCTGATATATTCCATCTTTCGAAACCTGAGTCTTCTGTTCGCCTCCTTTCCCTTCGTACCTCCAATGTCCCTCTTAAGAACTGCGTCAAGACTCATTCAAGAGAGGTACTCCATCGGCTTTAGAAGGTAACTGAGGAGAGCTCGACATGTCTAGCTCATTTGCCGTCAGATATTGTAACGTTAATATAAATATGAATTGGAATGTAGGTTTCTTTTTAAGAAATAATACTGTGATAGTTACCTCTAGTTTACCTTTTCATTTGTTAGATTCTTATTGTAGCCGCGGTGTTAGGAGATTAAATTACGCTCATAGTTTTCCCCTCTCGATAAAATTAGTTAAAAAGGAGAAAAATATGTGAGGAAATACGTATTTATACCTTTTCAAGAATATGCAGTGCTGTGCATATATTTCAATCTATACAGCAAAAGTTGGTAGCAATGTTTCAGTCCTTTTGGCTGAAATATTTGAGTTTATTGCATTATGGTAGATACTTTAAGATAATCTGCTTCATAATGCCTCCCTGAAAGACTTTCTAAGCGAAATTGACTGATGCTTTTTACATATGAGGGTTTTTCACTGTTGCATATGGAGAAATCCACGAAAAATTCATGCAGCTAGCCGTTCACCAGGATTTACAGCCGGGTCGAATTTAGTATTCAGTTGTCTTACCGACTCTGTCAGTGTTGGGCTTTCAAGTGCAAATAAAATTAATTATATACACTTCGTAAAACCGATTTTTTTATTTTCAAAAATAAAGTTGTTAAACAACTAACTAGAAGGTTTCGATCCGCTTTTAAACCAAACCTCGAAATGCTATACGTCTTCTTAACAAGAAATTGGGATGTTCATAAAAAAAAATGCCGTGCGCTAAATAAAAGCCAATCAGAGTAGCTTTCATGTCGGAGCTTTAAGTCTTTTATCTTTCCTTTTTGTCCCTCATGCCCTTGTTATTTTTTTTTCTGTTTTACGTTTATCACCGACCCACACCTGAAATAATACAGCCTCAAGGTCACAGAAGTTTATATTATAAAGTACAACAACAACAACAAAAAAGGTTATGCGATTTGTTGGACCACGCTATGTGGTAAACCAGTTTGAAACTTCTCTTTTTTATACAATGATACTAGCAACTATTTGACATGGACAAGTGATTTTGAATGATAGAATACCAAATGAGAAGAAGAGATTTTAATTAAGAGAGCTTACAAATTTCACTACTGCGTCCCACTCTAGTAATACATATATTCCAGTCCAATTAGACGTAACCTCAAACCGCATGGCGGTCGGAGGTCTCTTAGATACATCAAAAAGAAACTGCATTTCGTATATTCAAGATGTCAAAATCCATCTGAAGATGAAGTCCACCAAATGTTATCGCCATGTATTATTTTTAAAGAAATATCATAATGAATATAAAAAGAATGCACGGTAGCATTTAAGGAATTCTGAAGATAACTGATGTAAAATATTTTTAACTTCCACACGCCGGTCTGTCATTTGGCGATATTTAATCTTTCATTTAAATTTAGCCTGCCTGTTACTGACTAGCAAACTAAAAGATGTAAAAACAATAAACGCAGTTCTTTATCTCTTTTATTAATTAGCTGGACTTCTTTAATTAATTAGCTCTTTTCAGCTGGAAATAACATTAGCCGAATTTATTGAAAACAGTATATAGACTGTTTTTTTTTTTCCTTTATAGCATTTATTAATGGCTAGTTATTTGAAAAGTGAACCGGACTCTAAAACTAATTCGATGCAGAAATCAGGTTTAAGAAAATGAATGGTAACATTTGTACTGCATGAAAAAGTATAGCTGGCTAAAAAATGTATGGCAACATTTAACGCTATATCCGGATTTTTAAAGATGTCATGTGTTTAAAAATTTTGGGATTTTTCTGTTGAATTTTATGTAAATGAGAAGAAAATGTTTAAAGTTAAAACGACAAAAAAAAATTGTGTCAGCACAAACGAGTGCAAGAACTGATATATAAATTGCAAGCTAAACGACAGCATAAAAAATATTCATACACCCCTGATGCAAAGCTAAAATCTGGATCCTTTCCTCCTTCTCTCTTTCCTCCTCCCTCATTTTCCTCGGTGTTCTAGATCACCATAAAAGCATTTAAGGAATACTTTTTGCAAACTTAAAAATACATACAAATAAAAGAATTTTTTAATTGATTCATTCATAACAATGTTATTATTAGATATTTTAAATGAAATTTAATTTATGCTTCATACACTGTTGAGTCATTAGGTTATATCGATGCATAAACATGAAAAATGCGCAATGCCCTCTCCAGAATTCTAACTCCGGATCTTCTGAATACATATCAAGCGCGCTTACAGTTACACCATGAAAGCAAGAGTAAAGGTGGGAGAAATGTCTCATATACTTTCACCTTTTAAAGGGCGACTGAGGATGAGGGAACCAATCGCCAAATGCTGGGGGGGGTGACGAATTATTGTCCACCACCTTTTAGTTCAGTCTCCCTTGCCTTTTAGAATTTTTTTATATCCGAAAACTGAAGAATTCTGCAGTGCTCTCGCCGGAACTCAAACTCCAGACCTCCAGAATAGGCGTCAAGCGTGCTTCTAGTCACATCACGAAGGCTTGCGGAAAGGAGGGAGAAAATATCTTATAATGCAATATCTCTAACGCATTAGTGAAATATTTTTCTTCTCAACTTTCATCGCCATTTAAGATCAGTGTCTTCAATCTTTTTTTATAAATATATATAGTTATGGAAGCTGAAATATGCTTGTTTCTTCTGTGCATAACGGCGATGCTCACTGATAAGGTAAAATTAATAATCTAAATGGTTATACATTCCTCTTAAAACAGGTTTACATTATGTTCTCCTAACAAAATAGTAAAAAAAATTTGGTGTCTACACCATACGACTTCCTTTCACGGAATATGAAATTATAGCACTTTTTCTTGCATTTAATTTAAACTTATTGGTTTGAATTAAATCTACTTCGTCGATAGCGCATAAAACACAATAGAATAAATGCACTCCTTAAAATTCACTATATTTGTTTACCATAGCGACATTCTGACGCTAGGTTCACTTAACAGCGTTACATCTCATTCATTTTATAACTCAGAATGCATAAAAATTATGTCTATCATCGGAAGAATTATCTATCTAATCGTTGCCACATGTTCTATTCAAATACTATAATAAATCTAAAACGATATGTAAAAGAAATTAAGCAAACACACACAACCGGAAAAGGGAAAAAAAAGGAAAGAAAAGAAACAGTTTTTCACAGACGATTCAGTATTTCTCATTCAATTAATTCAGTTCTCACTTCGCAACATAGCAAAAATACATAAAAATTCCAAATATAAAAATTAGGAAGTAAATCTTAAACATTAATTTCCTCGAATAAATTCCAGAATTGATTAAGCATGATTTAATTCTCAATAATAAAAGAAAGCGTTATCTTTGTTCTTGCGAAGCTTAGTTTCTCCAGATTGGCAACAAATCCATTATTCTGCTAAGTTTCAAATATAAACAAATATGGCTGCTTTCGTAAACATAATTAGGCTTAGCCGCACTTACACAACTTTTAAATTGTTGATCTACAAATATTGCATGCAGATTCACTAAAGGAATAAAAACCTTAACCGAAAGATAAGAACAACATAATTCAATCGTTTTTAAAGCAAAAAATGCGCAATTTACAAACATATAAGGATAAAAAAAGCGGAGCTCACTGAACCGAGTAACAGAGTGGGTATAAATATACACTCTGTGTATAAATATATATATATATATATTTATTTATATACTTTTGGAGCGGCCGATTGCAATCAAAAAGGGAGGTGCACATCTACATGCTATAGCAGTCCTATATACAAATTTCAAAGTTCTGAGACTACTCGTTTTTAAGTTTTACGAGATACATACATACATACGTACGTACATACGCACAGATGCAACGAAAAATCTCTTTCGAATTCATTTTAAATCAATTTTATAATTTTTTTGAGAGGAAAAAAAAGAGTCCTTTACTCTATCCTTACGTACGGATATCACGCAAAAACACCGTTAAATTGCATTCGATAGCTGTCAAAATGGATATTTTTGTTGAAATATGGTACCCAAAATTTTTCGTGATTACAATACTTCATTTTTACTTCGTACAAGAAAGTAAAAAGGGGAGAATAAGGAGGAAATATGGTATATGTATTCTAATATAATTAATACATGCTTAGCGTTTTAAATTTAAACGCATTTTATATCATTTCGCAGGGGCATACTTCACTATCTAGAGGCATATACGCTTCGGAAGGCGAAAACGTTTTGTTGGAAAGTATTCAGTAAACACACAATGTAATTAAAACTGTCATTAGCTAAACAGAAAACACAGGGAACAGAAAATATGGCCAGAAAGCATTTTACTATTATAATCACCACTAGAAATAGTTAATTTGCCGATTTCTCTTGTGACGCGTTGAAGAAAGAGAAAAAGCAATGAAAATTTTTATAAGCTTTAAATCCATGACATTAACTTTTATGAAGCAATTTAGCAAAATGGTATACATGGTTTACATTCTGGCCCTAAGCCAATATATTCGAGATATTTCTGGCAACTCAAGCAATTTATCAGTCTGAAATGCGTACAGTATGCTAATAGATACAACATAACAGAATGGGCAGGCAATATAATACATTTTCCCTCGCTTTTTATCAATAAATATCTGTTCTACAAGGAAACACTTATCTTCTGCAATTAGTTCAAATAGAATGACACAATTACATTGTCACAGAAATATTGAAAAAGAGAACAGTCAGCGTTACCGCCTTTGTAAAATCAATAATGGATCAAGGTAGTACCGCCCCAGCCTGCGGGAAAATGTCGCCCTTGGAAACACCCTTTTTTTTAAAAAAAACAGTTTTGAATATCAGCGTTTGTTATTGAATGTAGTACCATTGTAATACAAGGATGGAGAAGTTTTGTAAGTCGAATATTATATATTAATTCACAGATCTTCACAGACCAAAATTTTTAATTTCGTGGAATCTGTGTGACTAGAAATCAGATATAAAGTACTTCAAAATAAATGCGTATTTTACTATTTTAGGATTAAGATAATGGCCGTTTTAATACCTAGCTTCAAATTAGAAAAAAGTGAATTTATTGCGTGTGTTAAACAAACCAATAAATTATGTACTACATTTTAGTTATTCTTTAACATTAAAAACAAACAATCCTCAAAATAATGGACTAAAATTAAATTTGCATTTAATTTCAGTAGTAATATGTGCTGGTTAAATATCTAAACAGCCAAAATATTAGATGTATACTAAATTTTATCTCATCTAAGTCTGTCATTCGACGGGCTAATAGTTCTAGAATTAATAGAGGAAATATTTTTAAAGGTTGCTTAAGAAACATGCACTCTCTTAAGGTATCAAAAAGCAATAAGATAATATAATATAAAACAGCGCATTTTTACGTTTCGTGTGTAAAAAAATATCACAAAAGTATTCGACTCATTTATCACTGAGAATAAAAATCAAACCTAAAGTTGTATGATTCTGCTTGAATAGAAGCTTAATTTAATGTCCTTCAGACCTACTAGACTGGCATTGCCCCAGTTTGAATTCAACTGACAAATCTTATGAAGGGTAAAATAACATTTTTATTTAACTCTTTAAATTAACAGAAGTCACCACTTGTTCTACAGAATATAACTCTTACTTGTAAATATTTAAAATAACGTAAGATGTAGTTAATTCTAATTTAGGTAACTCAGTCTGAGACTACACACCAAATAGTCTACTTAAGCTCGCTAATTAATTAACGGCGCATATTTAAACATAGGCTAGCTAAAAAGCTAAAGCCGGAATAAACTTTGGCAGAGCTGGAAATGGTACGTAACTGCAAATACGAGGTTGCCAAGAAGTCTAACTCTAAAATATACAAAAATTTCGGCTTTTAAGTTTACAACTAATTTGCATTCTAGTGAAAAGAAGTTAAGGAAAGAAGAAGTTAAAGCAAAGGTTAAAATAATAAATAATAACTGATTAATTAACATAAAATCTAACAAATGTACTAATGTTCCTTGATTTTTAGTCCAACAAGCGTTACCATGGCGTTTTACTTCTGCCAAATCACAAAGAAGTGACTTTTTTTATCCTTAAAACGACGGTTTGTTTAGTAAACATTTATTTCCGCCACCGGCAGCTACTGAAATGATGCTTTCTTCCAGTTTAAAACTAATTTTCATTAATAATACACGTCTGTTATTATTTCATACATTTGTTATGCTTTAAAATTATCAATATTTTAACAGATGGAAAATTAAAGTAAAAAAGTGAGGAAACTAAAGATTTAACGATAAACATTTAGAAAAACCTATCAATATTTCCCCTTCTAAAATATATCTACGTTGCTGGCTATTAAAACAGCTACACTAGCAAGGAATGGAAACAGCAGGATGCTATTTATTTTAAAGACACGATTAAATTTCCTGGTGATTTGAGGTACACAACGTGCAGAACTCAGCACACAGAGTTGCCACTTTTGGCAGCAACACCGGCTGTAATCTGGCTGGATACGGAATCGAACCTAGCTTGTATGACGCATACAGGTACCTCATACCATTACGTTCAGCTCTGCGCCATTAATCGCAGTGGCTGATGAGTAGTGTGGCAACCCACGACTCAATGCGCGAGAGATCTGAAAATGTGCTGGCCAAGGCAGTAGTTGATCACTTTCCATATCGAGGAAAGTCCGAAAAAAACACGGGGAACATGCGAGCGTTCATTATCTTATTGAAAGAAAACATCATACAGACTTCGAAGATAAGACACAGCCACGGGCCTAAACATGTCGGAAATATAACGGCGGCTGTGTCCCCATTACCGGCTATGCCAGGAAGAGATTGCCGAAGCTATGCAAACAAGAGGGCATGAGTGTACCTAATAACACCTCATACCAGTATGCGAAGTGCTGGGCCTGTATGACGATGACGAATGCAAGTTGGTAATGTTCGTTCTCTTCTCTCGTACACGGATACGTCCATCATGATGTTGCACGCAGAACCGGGATTCGTTTGGAAACGACGATGTGCTGCCATTCCTGTGTCTAGTGTCGTCATTCTATGCACCACTGTAGGCGAGTCCGACTCTCCTACAGCGTCAAGGGAAGCCACGATAATGATCACCATACTGACAGATCGTAGTGCTGCAAACGTTGTCGCACTACTTATATGTTGTCTACACACGCCCTTCTTTACTCGGGGTACGTGTCGTGGCTGTACGATTCCCGCAAGACTGTCACTTGGGCGTCAATGACCCGGGCCTTTGACATCTTGCATAGCTTTCAGTATGGCTCTCCTGGACCCACCGATTCCATATTCGCCAGGCAGTTGTGAGATCACGAGCAACAATAACAATACTGCGGAAAGCTGCGCAGTACCGATAGGCCACGCTCCTGTCGCAGTCGAATTCATTGCGAGACGTGTTAATGGAAGTTTCTCCATCTTACACGAGACATAACACGATCGTTAGACGAACAACCAACGTTCAAATGCTATTTCCAAATAAGAAACCCTCTGTGCAATTCCCATTTATACACTATTTAAATGGTGTTTCTTATAACTGCTTTGTGCTCCTGCACTGCAGTGCTAATCCTCCCAGCATGCAATACCTTTCATACAACAGTTCTAATAGCCATCATAAATATGGCGATCAGCCTTATTCGATTAATAATTGTCCATTTTAATGGTCAGCAGCCATATTCCGAAATTTTAACAGAATGAAATACGTATCGCATTCTTGAGAACAGAGCATCTAACAAGGACACTTTATTTTCGATTAAACTATGAAATTCAATATATTACTTCAAATACCATTTGTAGAATCATTCGGTTATATCGCTGTATCAACGGAGGAAATGTGGAATGTCTTCGAAGATGTTCGAACTCCTGATCTCGCGAATGTGCTTCAAGCATGTTTCCAGTTACACCACGAACACATGCGGAAAGGAGGGAGAAGATACTTTATACATTACCTACGTTACTTGTAAAACAGTGAATTATTTTGAAATATTTTATTACTCGTAAAATACTGTATTTTCAATAACATATTAATTAATCATTTGTAATGAACCTCATTTTTTTACTTGTTCTGAAAATACAAAATCCTAAAATCAGTATGTTATTAAAAATAACTAAATGCCTGAATGTAAAACAATTCGTTGTTCAAGCATTACAATTGCCAAAAACCAGCTACGTTACAGACTTTCAATCACACTGAATGTAGTATAAAACAAGGAATGTGTTACGCTTTAAGCTACAGCAGATTTTCAGACACAGAGTGAAAGATTAGATTTCGGCGATTTGGGGGGGGGGGTATCTAATAAATAATATCTAATAAATAGAAATTTTAATAATCCAGTGTTATATTCTTCGAATCTTGCGAAATAAATTTGTAAACTGAACTAATACATTTTAATACATTTAATTAATTAATTAATTAATAAGCATAGCTCTATCAGCACAATTCTCAATATGTTGGATCAATACACATGCAATTTCTAACTTCCTCGTGTATTACTGCTGCTACACAACTGTCCATTCGCCTACAGCATTGCTGTTTGAAGGTCCTACGAGGCATCGGCGTGTGACGAATGGATGTTTACGAATTCGGAAGGAAAAAAGAAAAAGAAAAAAGATGGCTAGTTTATTGAAATGGTTCCTTAAAAAAAAGACTGCCAATACAGTAAAAGAAAAACATTTCAGAATAAATCGTATGAATTGCATCAAAGCCTACATTCTTCTTTCAATTACGTGGCTATCGTCTGATGTTCATGAGGAGATACAACTATCACTTTCTCATTACGGAACAGATAAAGAACTAAAATTTTCCATAATACTTCCAAGAATATCAAGTGTCCCTTTAAATTTATTTAAAACAGCTAAAAGTTTTACTTATAGTCATAAAATTGCTAAGCTGATCGTCTACGGTAGAGCTGGTCAACTTCCGTACACATGACGGCAAACTTAAAGTATGGGTTAGCATTATAAGGCGCACAATATGTTTTTGTTTTTCTAGTTTCAAGAATATATACTCGAATAATAAGCATGTGCCATTTCGAGGCTGTAGTTACGTGTACTTTAAATTATCTTTAGAAAAACTTCAGTATCATTACAAACAAAAGAAATGCAATTTTTAATGCATTCTTAAGCAATATATTTATGTTAATCTTTAATGACGCATATATTTTCAACAGGTCATGGAAAATAGGTATTAAATAGTCTGTATCCTCATGATAACTTCTCCGCTTTCGTAACAGAAAAAGTGCATTTACAAAAGATATGCAACGGTATGTCCAACCACGGATGAAATTTTCCTAATAAAACCACTCAATTTTATTTTTTGATATCTCGATTTATGCACTATACTGTCCACATGAAATATCCCCATTACCTAAGTCTCTCTTGTAACAGTTGCATACGCATGAGTGATGTTTTATGAAATCTTAGATGGTGAGAATTAAGAATAAACGTAGCATTAAGCGCTATCAAAATAAAAAGCATGATTATATATTGTTACGAATTTTGCACATATTATAATTTTAGAGAAGCTAAATGTGAAATTTTAGCTTTTTGATATAACCTGTAGTTTGTATAATATAATTGAAAATTTAAAAAGACGAAGCTTTGCCATAAAAGAATACAGGGGCAAGTCTCTTTAACCCTGAGTAAATGGCTATCACGCTAAATTGGCGACATATATATTTTCGATTCGAGATATCAAAAAGTCTTAAAATACTAAAACGAAAATTTTGGCTTATATTTTAATACAGTTCTTCATTAAAAATTGTTATGGGCTTCAAGTAAAGTACCACTTTCTATTAAAGACAATTATAGGCCTTATGTATAGCACATTACCGGTTGTCCAGTTATATCCAAAATCTAATCAACACTTTATATGATTGTAGAAAGCTTAAATACGGGAAATGGGAATTTTTGAAAGTTTCATATAGTGGACGAAAATACCGTCACACCTCAGACAGACATCACTGTAAAAATGGCAAAAGTGGATTAACTCCAACTAATTCTCTGCAACTGCTGCGTTAGATCGTCAAAATCCCGAGCTGGTTGGAGGGCCCTGCCCATAATGCTCCAAACGTGCTCAATAGGAGAGAGATCCGGCGACCTTGCTGGCCAAGGTAATGTTCGGCAAGCAGTAGAAACATGTGAGTGTGGGAACGGGTATTATCTTGCTGAAATGTGAGCCCAGGATGGCGTGACATGAAGGGCAACACAACGGGCCTTAGAACTTCGTCGACGTACCGATGTGCTGTAAGGTTGTGACGGATAACAACCAAATGGGTCCTACTATGAAATGAAATGGCACCCCAGACCATCACTCCTGGTTGTTGGCCTGTCTGCCGGAAGAGAGTCAGGTTGGTATCACACCGCTGTCCGGGGCGTCTCCAGACTCGCCTTCGCTGGTCATCGGGGCTCAGTTCAAAGCGGGACTCATTACTGAAGACTATTCTACTCCAGTCAGTGGCATTCCAGTGCGAATGAGCCCGACAACACTGCAAACGGGCTTGACGTTGTACAAAGGTCAATGGTAGTCGGCGCAAGGAGCGCCGTGACCTCAGCCCCCTTTTTGTGAGCCGTCTATGAATGGTCCTTGAGATCACTGAAGCACTAGCTGCACGTACAATCGATGATAATGATGCATCTGGGGCTGTGAGTGCCGCTCTGAGGATTGCTCGGTCTTTTCACGTTCTGTCGTTTCTCTAGGCCTACCGCTTCCTTCTTGACGTTGTGTGCGGCCATGGTCCACCCATTCCTGCCAACATCGTGTAATAGGGTATCGCTCCTGCTCAAATGTCGAGCTATTCGCCGCTAAGACCAACCGGCTTCTTTGAGCCCAACTACACGACCTCTCTCAAATTCTGACATCTGTGCATATCGTTCGCGCTCCTATATGCGAGGCATAATTACTGTCTATCAGAGTACACGGAATGAAATTCGTGAAGAATTTATGACCTGGAATCGTAATTTCTCCTCTTAAATATCCTGGCAGTTGCGTAGATCAGATGCGCTGTAGCGACAACCGTTCATTCTTTGTCAGCCAAAATGAAAAATTTTGCATTTTCCGTCGAAACTTGTTTGCATATCAATTTGTGTCCAATTTGCTTTATATCTTCTCGGTGCGTCGTTGTTTTTTGTCTAAGAGTGTATATAGGCGACGGGCTATAAAAAGGGAGGAAAAGAGTAACACTTCTCTTAATATCTTCATACCCAAAGATCCAATAGTTTTCGTTTTAGCACCCATAAGGAATCGGATGAAACAATGTGGCTGGTAAGTAATATAATTTTTAAACACAGTGAGTTAAGAGATAGAGAATTTGGGATAGATTAAGGTGATAGCATAAAAACAGCATAAGAATTCAAATAGCTATTTTATAAGGTATTTCTTCCGAAATTTTAACATGCCTTAGTGGTGTAATGGTCAGCACACTCGGCGCGTATTCGAAAGGTACGAGGTTCGAGTCCTGGCGAGGATATTGCACATTTTTCATGTCTCCTGCTTCTAAATAGCCTAATGTCTCTGCAATTTAATCTATTTTATAACAGAATCTCATGTAAATCAGTGGTCTGAAACTGGTGGCCTGAAGGCCGCATGCGGTCCTAAAGCAATTTTATGCGCCCCGAGAATGCATTTCAGTTCTGTATTAGTTGCAAATACGGTTGCAGAGACTTCACAATTTTAGATATTTTATATCTGAATTTACATATTTTCACTACCATGGACGAGAAAAAAGCAACGGAAAATTCATAAATGGAGCTAATTAATTTACAGTTTCGTATAAATCTTATTCAAAAATTTGAACTGCCAAAAAAATACATAAGCTTAGTTACGCATTTTTGCGCTGAGAATAATCACTTTGTTTGGAAATATGATAAGTTTGTCTTTTTTTACAGTTGAAAATTAATAAGAAAAGGATCCGATTAAATCTAAAATACGTAACGAAGATAAGTCCTCGATACCACGAAATTTATCATAATCGAAATAGCATAAAATGTCAAGCTGTAGTAAGAAATCAAGACGTTTGCATACAAAAGTATTTACATACAAACATACGTATTTTTATTTATGCGTTTAAGAAAAATTTAATAAATAAAAGAAAAAGAATTGGTTGTCATTATCGATCCTCAAGTTTTGACGCAGTTTGTAAGTGTTCCCTGAAAACATGGAGAGTCTTCATAATTTGCTTATTTTTAAATTAAAGCAAGTTATTTAATGATTAATGAAATATAATAGCATTATTTGAAATAAATGGTAGTCTGAAATATCAATATTTAGCCGTCAGTATGTTTTAAGGCAACAAAAATATCTTACATATAAGAAACTTTAGGTTTGATATAGGAAATAACCATAAATTTGATTTTTTTTCATCTGCGATATCATTGTTCATGCTTATGTATACTTTGATAAATATTTAGTAAGGTAAATTTAAGATTTCTTTACAATATTTTTTATTTCGTTAATAAAATTTTTCATGTCGTTTAAAAAAAAATCTGTCCCATCAACTGTTTTCAGATCGTGCATTCGACCTACATTTGAGTTTGAGACCACTGGTGTAAAGATTCAAAATTCAATGACATGATTTGAACTTCGGTTAAATATACTCTTCTAATGCAATGTTTTCCGAGGTTTACATATTCGTGTAGCATAATTTGCTCTGTTAACATCTCTGTTTGGATCTTTCAGAGACGTCAAGAATTCGGTAACAGAGCAATTAAAGTAAACGCTAAAGAAATAAAAAAATCTTTTGGTTTTATGCTGTACTTTAATTGCTTCTGCTTTCAGTTTCGGATAATGGATAGTATAATTATCCTTCTTTTCTTCTGCTGTTTGTCTGCGAAACACTTCATGAAGTTCTTCTCAACAGACTTCAAATTTATCTTTCTTACTTAAATTACACGTTTTTAATTTTTTTTTAAATTAAAGGTGTAAAATTAAATTATTTACCTTACGATTTATTGCATGGCAATAATAATATTTAATATCGGGTTTTAACGAGTTTCCCGCCACCGCAAATATTATCTGCTCAACCAGTTCGCGTTGGCTTGTTTAATCATATTTTGTCAAACGATTTTTGGCATTCGAAAGAAAGAGACTTGCTTTAGAACACTGTGTTGTGAAATCTGTAAAAGAATGTCGTCATTATTAAGTGCAAGGTCTCTGAAATGGAGCCATCACGCTACCAGATGACAACCATCATTTCCTTCCAGTTCTGTTGCAAAAAATCAGCTGCAGAATGTCACCAAATCATATGTACAGCTTTAAGTACTAATGTTGTATCATATGACACTGTGAAGGTTTGGTACCGAAAATTCAAAAACAAGGACTATGACATTCAAAAAGCAAAGCGACGAAAGCTGGCCGACCTCTTGATGTTGATGAGCCCCGCCTGCCAGATCTTGTGGAAGATCAGTATAACAACCACCCGAGAGCTTGTTAAAGAGTTAGACGCTAGTGTCGTATCCATTAGTCGCGCTATGCATCGCATAAACTTGACGTACAAGTTCAATCACTGAATGCCGCATGAGCTGACTCAAACAGATAAGGACAGACGTGTTCGGGTCTGCACTAATCTGCTCGAATTTCAACGCAATGTTAAAATTCTGGTCCGAAACGTCACTTGTGATGAAAAGTGGATTTACTTCAATAACTCAGGCCGAAAAGAAGGCAGGTCTGCGCCCGGTGAACCCGTCGGTAGCGTCGCAAAGCACAATTTGACTAACTAAACGATCATGCTTTGTATCTGGTGGGATTGCTGTGATATTATCCACAAAGAGTATCTGATAAAAGGTAAAATCCTCGACAGTAAGATGTACAGCAAGATGCTAGTCCGTGTTGACGCTGCTATCAAGGTAAAACGTAGAAGAGTTCCGGCGCAAAAATGTAATGTTCCATCAAGATAATGCAAACTACACGTGTCTGCATTCACCGGCTGGACTCTGTGCGGACTCGAATAGGATCTTTTGTCACACCCACCATACTGCCCCAACATCGCTCCTTCGGACTTCTACCTTTTTCCACACCTGCAGCTACATCTTGCTGGTGCTACCTTCCATTCTGGACAGAAAGTCCGAAGTGAAGTTAATCTGTTTTTAGACTCGCGGCCACCAAGTTTCTAGGCCAAAGGCTTTGAAAAACTACCAAAACGCTGGCATAAAATCATAGATTTGGGTGGTGATTACTACACACACTAAAAGTACTACTTTCATGTTTTTTTAACTTTATAATGAACGTTTTTTGTCGGAAAACTTTCGTTATATCCACATATTTTATTCTCTTTAATAATTAATGAGCTGTTAATTAAAGTTACATAAATATTATAACCTCATTGAAATTGTATTAATCTATTTAAATCAATTTTACTACGCAAATGGTGTAACTATAATGATTATTATTTAATAGTATTTTAATGAGGACTTTTTAGTCATATTTTGTTTATTACTTCCAGCCAACCTATACACATAAGCAAAAAATGTAATGTTTCGGTCCAAAAATTCGGTAGTAAGTCTTCAGTAAATACGCACGAATTACGGTCCCCACAACATAGTCTTACAGTTTTTAGAATACTGTGTGTTTTGTTTGTTTGTATGTGTGAAACGATTATTTCGTTCACAATAACTTTAATGTCAAACTTTCAAAAATTTCATCTTTTCCATATTTAAGCATTTTATATTCATATAAACAGCTGATAAGATTTGGGATAAAACTAGACAATTGGAATTGAATATTATATAGGAACAATAATATTTTACAGGAAGCCGGTAACAGTCTTTAATGGACAGCCAAGGTGCTACTTTACTTGAAGACCATTACAGTTTTCGATGAAATTCAGTATGGTGGCGTATTAAAATATAACGCACAATTTCTCAATTTTAGTATTGAAGGATTTTTCATCAGTGAGAACAACAATATTAGATTTGGGTTGAAATTAATAAACTGGAAGTAATACTTTCCTTGAAGCTCTGAAAGCTACAGAGGCTCCTAAAAAAATATATATTCTGAGATAATCTAAAACTTCTTGAATTTTGCATTTAAAATAGGTATATGATTGAGAACAAACAACACCTTACATTTACATGCATTAAATGTATTCTTGGAATTAAGATAAATGTAATGTAAATAAGCTCATTATGAAGATGAGTTCTTGTTATAAAGCAATTTAATGTATTAGCCTCAATTCCCGATGTGTTCGCTTCACTTTTGCGCCCAATTATTTTTTAAATAAAATGCCACCAAATGTTACGCCTATGTTTTATTTTTACAGAAATAATATAGTAAATAAAAATAATATACCGAATATGGAATGTGTAACATTTTCTGAGAGAAATTAGGAAATCATCAGTGGCCAAGTGATAAAATCGTTAAACACCGTTAGTTCAATCCGAGTTCAAGTTCCGGCGAACACATACTTACTGCGTGAGAGTTTTCGTAGTTTTCCTCATATGCAACGTAAATATGAGCCAGTTTCCTTTAACACGTCCTCCACGAAAGCCTTTTTTTCTTAGGGAGATATCCCTCGTGTACTTTGCTCTCACTCAAATAATACAACCCAATCTAGTTTAACAGACATCAATTCGTACCCTAATGTTTGTGAAAAATGCAACACCATGTGAACGAATTGTCGCAAATGAATGAAATGTATTCCACATATGACTGGTAGTGGTGCTCTGGGGAATGGAATTCTATATGGCTCCGACATTACGCCAAAGTTCAGTCTTACTGTGTGCCCCACCAGCTGTATGCGCAAGTCAGCGACCGATGAAATTCCAGACATGCTCACCGGGCGACATATCCGGGGAATAAGCAGGGCATGGTAAAAGCGAAACCTGTAAGGCTCGTGCAGTCTGAGAAACATGTGCACGGCCATTATCCTTCTAAAATACAGCATCCGGCATGCATCGAAGACTGGGGAAGACCTCTGGCTCCATAACTTCTTATGTAGCGATCACTGTACAGGTTGCCCGCAATCTGCACTAGATGGGATGGACAATTATACCCAATAACTCCGCACACCATGATGTCAGGCGTTTGTGCGGTGTGACGCTGGATAACACACTGTGGGAGCAGACGTTCTTCTCTGTAACGTCTGACGCGTATTCTTCCATCATTGTACTCCATACTGTAGCGAGATTCATCGGGCAAAACAAATTGTTGCCACAGGGCAGGCCATGAACAGTGTTGCCGTGCCCGCAGAAGTCGGGGGCATCTGTGATTTAGCGACAAGAGAATCCTGCGTAGAGGAACCCTTGCACGCAGTTTCATGGTGCAGCAGACTGCGACGAACCATGGAGCTAGACAACATAGCATCTGTAGCTGTGCTCCAACGTTGTGCTAACAAAGGACAGGACGCTGTACGATCCGTCACAACTATGCGGATGAGGCGTCTGTCGTCCCATGCCGTTGTGCTATTGGGTGTCCACTGCCATGATTTCACCTTGTTTTTTTCTCTTCTGACCATTTCTTCTAAACATTACGCTGCGTGCAGGCTGGGCTTGCTCGATACGAGTCCACCCTTTTGCATACCGACGATGCAGCCTCGTTCGAACTGCCTTAGTTGTTGGTATGGCACCCTCCACTGCTGCCAAGGTATTTTGATCACTAATTAAGCGTTCATGGCAGACACAGAACGATGAACAGAATTCAACGCAACTTTACAGCGCTTTATACACATGGAAGAAAACGGTCGGTTCTCATTCCAGGCATGCGCAATCACTTTAATTCTAATCATTTGCATGTCTTCCCTCACTTTATATTTCCTGTAAGTTTGGATCAATTTGCATAATTCCATGATGGTGTTGCAGTTTTCACAAACATTAGTATATATATATATATATATATATATATATGTGTGTGTGTGTGTGTGTGTGTGTGTATATATATATATATGTAATTTTGGTATTCGTGGTTACAATTAAAAAGGGAGGTGCACAACTAGATGGTATAATAATCCCATATACACAATTTTAATGTTCGACGGGTAATCGTTTTTGAGTTATACGACGTACATATGCACATAAATACAGACGTGACGAAGAAATCCCTTTTAAATCCATTTTACAATCCGTTTTGGGAAAAAGAGTGCTCTATTCTGTCCGTACGTACAGTTGTCACGAAAAAAAAAAAATACGCTTCATTCGAGTTCGTCGCATCATTATATAAATGCGTCGTTTCACTTTTTATTCCAATCTCTAGCCATTTGGTAAAATGTAAGATAGTTATCTTTCAAATTGAATCGGTCTGTTGTAAATTAACAAACTAAGCTATTTGAAAGCAACAGATACGGTTTTTAAGAATATTCTTTTCCAACTTTTGAATCGTATTGATTTAAATAACAAAAACGCATTGAATTCATGATTTGTCTAATTAAAAATGTTCAATATTTTTACAGAATGATGTTCTATATTTATTTCACTGTTTGTGAAACTAATGAATTTTTCATTAGCAAACTCAATGATCTGAAAGCCAGCAGTGGCAACATTGCTAGCTTTCGCTCGCTAGAATAAAGCATTGTAACCTCGTCGAACTTCCGCAATTGAAAAACTTAAATTAGTTCTCTTTTATATATATATATATAGATATGTAAGAAAAATTAAGAATATGTCTTAAGATTATATTAACAACGTAAATTTCCCTTCTTAATTCTAAAAATAATAACCTCTCTACGCACTGCGTCATTTCTAGATTGATCCATGCCATATGGCACTTACATAATTCTGATGATGTAAATGGAACTAAAAGTCAAGTAACCAATAATAATTTTACAGAAGTATTAACTATCCAATCAAAATGCATTGTAAACCAAAACTAACTCAGTCTGAATTGGGATTTCACCCTGAACGTAACGCACTTGCTCTTTACGCTTCGGTCTAGTTGGACTGCTGTCTGCTACTTTCTTCTTTCTTACTGAAAATTAATC
>KK112172.1:143912-166568 GCA_000611955.2 Stegodyphus mimosarum
ACGAATACTTAACACCAATCAGGTGTCATCTCAGAGCTCACGTGACTTTGGTCACACCCCTTTCTACATCTCAGCTTCCTGCACCGCCCAGCTCAAGCATTTCCCCACCTGCAGCGCTCTTAGTAGCATCTATATCAAGACAGCCGGAACACAGCACGTAACTACTGCGTGCTAATCGCGGCTTAAAGAGGAACTTGGAACACGTGTGACGAAAATTGCCGGCGTAAAACATTCGTAAAGGACCAATGACAACACAAAAGAGAAGAGAGGGGGGGATTTTTATGGGAATTAAAAGTTTTCAACGTGCTCACCTTCGCAGACGATAAGGCACGACATGCCAGATATTGTTAAGAACAATGACGAACGTAACATCACATGAGGAATGTGTATATCTTAACATTTTGTGACATCTTTCGATTCTGACAAATCTCATTGACCTGATGTGTACACCTTAGAATACATACGATCCCAGAACCAAAAATTCATCAGAATGAGGTCGGAGGATTGTGGTAGCTACAAAACTGCAAAGTTACAGAAGATGACACTATCCTGAAACGTTTGTACGTGCTGAAAACTTGCAATTCCAACAAAAGTTTTATCCCTCTCTTCCCTTTTGTTGTCATAGTTCTTTACGATGTTTTTCTTTGCAAATATTTTACAACGGCAATTTTAGTCATATTGTTCCACGCCATTTATGGTTTTTCATTGCGCTGATCAAGTTGAGCAGGAAAAAAATGCGTGTTGCCATTCGAAAATTTCGAAATTTTTCACCATAACTCTGAGAGTTCTACTATACGTACTATCAAAATGAGCACAACATAGAATTTTCATATAGTTTCGGCTGTTGAACCTCTGGTTATATCAGTGGTTAATATCATGTTTCTAGGAGAAATGGGAGTTCCCAGATTTATCTTGTGATATATGTTTTCAATTAATCTGAAATTTGGACATTTGGAACACCCTATCTCATTCTGATCACTATCTTAAAATTTAATAGAATATTCCAAATGTAAAAACTCCCATTTTTGCTTATTCATCGACAACTTATTTTCACACAGAGAAATTGTTTCACCTCCCCAATGGAATCCATAACTCGTTTTTCCTTTTGATTACAGTTAAACGAAAAATTTCTAAACATTAGGGATTTCAAGACAGAATAGTAACACGCTAAAATAAAACATAAAATTAGCAAAGCAACACCCTTGTGTCTAGCACAAAGGCAATGTCAACCACAAAGTCATGCTAAAAAGCCGGGAGAAATACTTTATATAAGCCCCGTTTTAAAGGGCGACTGAGGATTTGGGGACTGAATTATAGATCCTTCGGCAATTCAACTATACCACCTTTTTTAGTTCACGTGCCACTTGAAGAGACATTAGGTTTGTTTCGAAGCAGGAGACTTGAGAAATGAGCAATGCCCTCGCCGGGACTCGAATCACGGACCTCTGAATACGCGTCGAGCATGCTGATCACTGCACCACGAAGTCATGCCAAAAAGGCGGGAGAAATAAATACCTTATATACTCCCCCTTTTAAAGTGCGACTGAGGATTAGGGGACCCAATCGCCATAACCTGGTGGAGGAGAATCATCATCCACCACCTTTTAGCTCGGGCGTCACTGTAGAGACATTAGGTATTTTTTGAAGCAGGAGAGATGAAAAATGAGCGATGCCCTCGCCGGGATTCGAAACACGGACCTCTGGAATACGCACCCAGTGTGCTGACCACTACATCACGAAGGCATGCGAAGAAGGTGGGAGAAATACCTTATAGACATACTTTAAATCTTGGAACATTTATAATATATCTTGTCAGAATGGTTTGACAAATATCTGCCAAACTAAAAGAGCGTTAAAGTTTCGCATCAAGGAATACGATTCTTAAATAATTGCTTTATATAATATGCTTATATTATATAATGTGTTATTTTTTATTTATTTATTATTATTATTTTTTTTTATTTAGAAACAGAAATATTTCAGTTTCAGTTTTCCTTCCTCTTTATCTGTTCATTTCTTCTTAATTATAAGAAGTTTTAAATATCTCTTGGATACTTATTTTTCTATCTTATGTTTTCATTAAATTTATCAAAAGTATTGAATCCTTATTCGCAAGTAAAGAATATTAGGTGTATAAAATACTTATTCTCCAAAACTCCCAATACTTATTCTCAGTCAAAGAGTGCCCACAAATAAACAAAATACTTAAGCTCCAAAAGATTATAATATTTATTCTCAAAAAGAAAACAAGATTAAAAAAAAAAAAAACTTGTCAATATTCTTGAAAGTATTGACAAAGCTGTATCAAAACAAAAGCTAATAAACGTTTTAAAATATATTGCCGTCAGTTATTAAAGCTCAGTACATAAGAGCATTGTTTGTTGTTCTCGGCACATGCGCATCGCCGAAATGTAAACTCCAACAAAAGTTAAGTTAGCACAAAAGTTACTGGACGAGGACGCAAAATACTTACGATTGAGGGTCACATGCTTGTTGTGAATGCTTCCGGGTTGAGTTTCTTTTGACGGTCAGCACGCCTTCTTTCCAATCTTCTTAGCCCCCGGGGGTTCTCTGATGTTCGGGCGCGCCTCATTTGGCAACTTAGCGCTTTTTTGGGTGTCCGAGTCATACCATCACTTCGTTCAATACGTAGTGCTGCTGCAAGCACTGATGTGGAGTAATGGTGCATGATGACCATTTTCTCATATAAAAATAAAATATATTGTTAACTTGCCAAGCGGTTCATTACATGAAACAGCAGCAACCTACTTTTTTTACAAGTGAGAACCAACTTCAAATGTGTGTTCGCCCTGTATGTTTAAGAACGTATTTTATTCAGCGTTTCGGAAGACATCTTTGAATAATAAATGATGATTAATTCAATCGTTCTTAAATTAATTTCTAGTTATTTTTTAAACAATTTTTCGAATATATAAACACTGAGACCAAATGTAAAATTTCACGCATAAAAAAATTTTTAAATAACCGCAAAAATTGTTAAAATTTTTAAATAACCGCAAAAATTTTTTTTATTTAAACCGCAATTCAGCGGTTTTTAGAGTATGCGCGTGTATTTCAATTAAGGCAATGAAAACTTACAAACATCAAATTTCAGCGCGAGATAAATTAAAACAAATAATAAGAATATTGTGAGCACTCGTAGGGAACATTTATTTCGCCAAAGTTAACTTTTAATTAGATGTATCAGAAATTTTCAAGCACTCTGTACACCTGTGCATTGTGTATTATTAAAAAAAAAGAAAAAAAAAAAAAAAAAAAATATGCATGCATCAGAAAATTCGTATTCAATACATGAGGAAGGCAGAATTATTCCTCATTTTCAAATATTACCAAAATATAAAGCACTCTCGATTATCCACGGTAATTCCGGGAAAGCAGGTCCCGCATAACTGAAAAGCACAGTAATCCAAACTATCAATTTTCAAACGGATAATCCAAGCGATTATCAAATGGATAATCCAAATTATCAATTTCAATGTATATTGCATATGTTTATTTCTTTAAAAAAAAAAAAAGAGTCATTTTACTTTTTTTTTGACAGCATTTGAATACTTACCGAATTTCACTGCGCATTTTTCGAAGTGCTATTTTATCACTGTATTCGAATCCCCTTTAACCGACGAAATCCAATAGAGTTTCAAAAAAAAAAAAAAAAAGCTGCCCCCTTCGGGACTAAAGCAAATGCCAGCATATCATCTCTTGCATTTTCAGCATCACTTCCTGCCTCTTCTGTTCTTGTGACGTTTAAAACGATATATGCTTCACTTGAGCATTGAAAGACCGAATCGGTCGAATTGCCATCGAGCCATTCCTCGATGTTTTCCCAATAGACATTTTCGAAGATCTTTATATTTCCAGTTTTTTAAGATACAATAACATTTACGGCAATTCATTTTTTTACCTGCATCTTTCGATTAAGTTTTTCTTTTAATGTTAAAGCAACTTTCTTGCACTTCGTATTCGTAGCGTGTTCTTTATTTATTTTTTATTTCTAAAATTTAAAATCAATTTTTAAAAGACTAAGAAGAAACATGCACGAAAATACTCTGCATATACAGAACGAATCATTGAAACTAACAGGTAATCGTTGAAACTAAACCTAAAGACACAATTAGCGGTTTTTAGAGCATGCGCGTGTTTATTTTTTACTTACTCTTAGCGCGAGTGTGCGTGCGTGGCCATGCATAGCCGTACACGGATAATCTGCAAACCGAATAATCGAGATTACATTGTATTAGGAATATGAGTGATAGCACTTGATAATTATTCACTGTAGTATGGCATTTCTGCTGTATCTTTTAAAAGCATTATAGCCTGCATGAGCTGTAACAACATGTATATGCCATTAGAGAACTTCTTCTTCTCTTGGGACGAATCCTATTATCCACCGAGTGGGCGGTGTAAGTGATCAAGAAAGACTAGAGACTCTTCTTCTGGTGGTGTATCCGTTTCTCCTCTTATAAGAGTAAGAAAACCAAGCTTTTGTCTGCGAAATGCTGAGAGACTATGACGCATTCGGGAGTCGGGAAAGCTATTGTCTTTTTCCTTCTGCAATAATGCTGTAATGTTCTCAGTGAACAGTGACAAAAATTATTCTAAGAATAGTGAGTCAGCTGTGCAAATGCAGGAATAATTTTGTGAAACAGTTTACTGTTGAAGGATATAGACATGCTTCAAGCCGCATATTGACTAAGTTATGAATTTAATCATTCCTGTACACGGCTTCAGTGCTGAAACAGAAACTGCCAATACAATCCCAAACAATGCGATCATCGCAAAACATTAAAATAGTACGACAGGTGTACCTCAGAAATCCATAATAATCGGTAGGCTGCTGCAGCACTACAGCCTTCTAGGATGTTTGCGAGCTCATCAAGAAATAAAGTAGCTAAATACTGATACTTCGCCCGGGGTTCAAATGCCAGTGGACCTATTAGCTACGTAGGACTAGTCCTCCGTAAAGGAATTTCTCTCCTTTGAATGAGAGGCCCACCAGCTGCCAAGCGGTAAAGACGCTGAACACTGGTAGTTCGGTCCGAGGTTCGAATCCCGCGAACGGGCTGGCTGCAAGGGCGTTTTCGGGGTTTTCCCCATGTGTAACGTATATACGAGCCAGTTTCCCTTAGAAAGTCCTCCACGAAGACATCCCTCCCTTTAGGCAGATAGCCCTCGTGTGCTTTGCCATAATTGAATAACCTAACCTCCTTTGAATGATAGACTTCGGGCATTGTTGTAATCTAAATAAGCTAATCTAATGGGTTACTTTTGCACCAGAACCTTAATTCTTCAATCCTACAATATGGTCATGATACAGAAGCGGAACGATGAAGATGTGAGAAATAGTTTAAAACACCATTTGGTTACCCTATTTAAAAACATGGTTTTCTCCACGGCCCATGAAGTCTATTTTCATGTTTTCGTGTGTATTAATAAATAAAATTTTCGATGCTGAACAGAGAAAAATTCACACAATAGCTGCTCTTTTTGGCGTAGTGATTATCGCAAAGCAAACTAGAGCTATCTTCCTAAGGGTAGGGATGTCTTCGTGGAGGGCTTTCTAAGGGAAACTAGCTCGTATACACATTGCATATAAATACTGATAGTTTTGTGGTGGGTGTGATACAGTTTGAAACCCACCGGGCAATATTTCTTTGAAAGTGATATGGAAAATGCGGTAACGTTTGCCCATTATATTGAGATGCTGCCGGTATTTCTTGCCTCAAAACTTCAATGGATGGCACTCAGCTAGCAACAACATGCTAGTAATAAAACAAGACGGTTGCAACAAGAGATGGACAAAACCGCTTCTTTAAGGGATCAGATTGGAACCGTTCGCTAACTGAAGCGAATCAGTTCTTTTTAACGATTCACCGCTCAGTAACAATGACCTTGATGAATGCGCTCGGAACAGCGCCGTGGATCAAAAGCGGTGCGCAAAGATGGGGAAAAGCGGAAAGTACTGAACAAGGAATGGGATCGGTGGAATCAACTCAACTAAACTACTCACTCTCTGGATTGATTTCTTTCAAATGTACTTTTGAGATTCCCTAAAAACACCTTTCTACACAGAACAACAATAAAATTCTTTAATAAAAAATGCTAAGAGAAAAAATAATGAAATCTAAACTCACTTTTGTTAAAGACTGCATTATTTTATTACTATAATTAATATTTTGTTGCTACTACAAAGCATAGTGTAAAAATAAATTTCCACCTTGGAGGCAGCAGATCCTAAAGAAAAGCAGAGTGTCTGCTGACAATACCGGCATTTTTCTTTCTTTATCTCATTTGAGAAAATGATATTAAATATAGCTCAAGATTCTTATGTGCGATAGGGTCCACATTTTGTTCTGCAACCTTAAAAAAATACATTAGATGGAAAAATTTATGCTCATAAATACACTCACGTTTGTGAAAATTGCAACACCAAGAAGGAATCGTCATAATTTAATGCAATTTAATACACAGTTGAGTGGTAGTGGTACAAATAAATGATTAAATGTTCAAAGCAAACAAACAAGAACAAGAGATCAGAATCAGTATTTTGTGTGGCCACCACGCGCCGCAATAAGTGCTGCTACACGACGTGGCATGGAGTCAAACAAAGTTTGAATGTCTGACTGAGGAAGAGCATTCCATATCGTTTGTACGCGTACCCAAAGTTCGTCTGCAGACGCAACAGGACGAGGATCACGAGCAAGACGCCGACCAATGACATCCCACACATGTTCAATTGGCGACATATCCGGGGAACACGCAGGCCAAGGAAGAAGCTGTACCTGCTGCGCTGCAAAGAAGGATTTAACAATCCGAGCAGTATGAGGGCGGGCATTGTCCTGTTGAAATACAGCGCCTGGCAAGCTTTGAAGGAAGGGAACAGCTTCGGGCTGTAGAACTTCACGGATATACCGGTTGCTGTTCAGATTGCCCACAATTCGTAGCAATTGAGATCGTCTATGATATGCTATGGCGCCCCAGACCATAACTCCGGGTGTTCGTCCACTGTGGCGTTCGATAATGCACTCCGGAAGGTGGCGTTCACCGGCATAGCGTCTGACACGAATGCGGCCATCATGGTACCACAAATTAAAGCGGGATTCGTCAGAAAACACGACATGCTGCCAATCAGCACGCCAGTCTCTATGCTGATTGGCCCATTGTAGCCGCAGGCGGCGATGGTCGTGCGTTAGGGGGATCCTGTATAAAGGAGTCCGTGCGCGCAGTCCACACTGCAGCAGACGTCTACGAATTGATGAAGCACACAATGAAACACCTGTAGCTATTGACCACAGTGCTGCCAATTGTCTAGAGGAAGCTGTACGGTCCGTCCGCGCCATGCGGACCAGGTGTCTATCATCGCGAGCTGACGTCACATTTCGGGGTCCACTCCCGGATTTCCGAGTTGTCCGACACTCGTCCGTCCACTGCTTCCAAACGCGCATCACTGTGCTGCTGTTACGCTGCACACGAGAGGCTACTGCACGATACGACAATCCAGCTTCACGAAGGCCGATGATTCTCCCTCGTTCAAACTCTGTAAGTTGTTCAAATCTCGCTCTCTTTCGTCGACGAGGCATAAGTACAGATTGAGTTAACGTTTACCACTAGCAGATAACCACCGATAACCATACACGCCTCGCTACAGCCGTCTATTTATTCGGATCCATCAGCCGTTCAGAGGGCGCTGCTCAGCATACGCATGCGCTACGGATTTGCAATTCTAATCATTTGCATATCATGCGCTACTTTACATTTCCTGAAAATTTCAGCTCACTCGCGTCCTTCATGGTGTTGCAATTTTCACAAACGTGAGTGTATATACTAATTCTAGAGAAGATTAAAAAGAAACTCACAGGTCTTGACTACAAGACGTTAGTAAAATAAGTAAATAAACAAAAATATAATTCATCATTTTACATAAATGTTACAATAATATTGTATAAAAAAGGTAATACCTATTATACATAACTATACTATGACATAGTATTCAAAGAATCGAAATGAAACTCAAACGAATACCTCCGAGGAAGCGAAAAGAGCAAATAATCAAGACTTCGCAGGAGCCAGATTTGCGGCTAGAGCAAGAGCGCCAGATCGATGAAAAGAGCGAATAAGGAAGACTCCGTAGGAATCAGATTCACGGCTAGAGAAGGAGCGATGAAAAGAACGAATAATCAAGACTCCAAAGTACCCAGAACTGCGAATAGAGAAGCAGCACAGCAGCGCTGATTGCTGGAAATCTGAGAAGGAAACTGAGCACCTAATGATCTACGTACTTTATACAGAGCTTCACACTGCCACATACGGAGAAAAATTCATCCATTTGCAAACAGGGGTGGTCAGTTCCTCTAAGATGCGTCGGTTTACTTAATGTTTTGTTTTTTAAATAGCAGATGGAACACAAGCGAACCAAAAGCACACGTACATACATATTGAACACATACACGCATAAAAAAGATCAGAGATGTTTAAATAAATAATAAAGGAAAGAATGTTTGTGTTTACATAAGTGGGATCAAATTTTGGCACCCTTCCAAACAACAGCTTCCGTGAACTGTTAAAAAACTACCGCTTCGTTTTCACTGGATCGGAGATCACTCGCTCAGTAAAGCGAATCGGTTCTTTGAATCAATTCCGGAGCGGAGTACCCATCTCCAGTTGTAACTGCCCCAGCAGAAACATCCCCGCTACTACGTTAGTGTTTCCAGGTCACAATGTTTCTAGGAGCGGTGATGTTTCATGGCCTGAGAAGTTCTATGATTTCATAGTATGCGACTATTTCTCATGGTGAAATCTCAAAGCTAAAATATTTCCCAAGTCACGCAACGCAGAATAACTGAAAGATTTGATTCGGAGAGAAATTGTAGTTGAAATGCTAGATATGGTGTAGCAGGTTAACATTTGACAGCTTGAGTAAAGTGTTGGAAGCAGGGCTATCTTAACACATGGGCTCGCTGACCCTTGTTCGGTGGTCCCAGAAGCCTAGAGGCCCATGCTAATCCATTTACATTTTATTTCTGGGAGTAGTTGTCGAAGCGCCTTCAGCACACTGGTTTGCTAGCGGCCTATAATGCTATATAGATATTCTTAAGACGGCTGTTAAGATGACAGGACTGAAAGATGTAGGTACACAGAAATGAGGTCTTGATTTACGAGTATATAGTGTGCTAGTGAAAATTTAAATAATAATATGTGTTACCATATATATAATAAAATAGGACCTGTAATGAATATAATTTTCTGTTTTCAGTCGTATCTCTCATATTTTATGCTTTATTCGCATTTGAAAAATGGGGAGATATTTCTGTTATAACCTTAATAATAAATTTTGTTAATCTTGCCGCAAGCCAGTACTTGGTCATCACTAATCTAAAAGCTTTCGAGAGTTCAATAATTATAAAATTACTTCAAATGATGGGTTTCCATGCATTTCAAGATTCATGAGTGAGCAATAAACCAAAAGCAAGCGAACTTCGGCAAATCGTGCATGGAATCCTTTTTCTGAATGGATCGGTTTCTTGGATATTCTGCAGATTTCTGGACCTGAAGCACATGAGCCAATTTCCCTTAGAGAAAGGCCTTCCACGCCAGGCTTCTACAAGAACCGAACAATCACAGCGAAGTAAACACGAACTGACATTCAGTTTATGGTTTCGCTGAGTTGGCTCAACATTCACTTCTCTAATTATTTATGAATAATTTGAGGCCTAAGCAGCAGTAGAGACGACAATAAGAATGGCGACGTTCAAGTAACAGGGAAGTAGAAACGAAGATAGATCATTAGATAGTGTAATGTTAACATTACTATGTATTCTTATTAAAATATAGGTTTCTTTTAAAGAAACAATATTTTAATAGTTACTAATAAATTACCCATGACTACATTTAGTTATGTTCTTTTTGTAACCGGATTCTTCATAAATTAAATTACTTGATATCCTTCTCGATTTTCGGGCGGAATGGGTAAAAATACGCGAGGAAATACGATATTAATTTTATATTTTGAGAAAAATTTAAAACAATTGCACTGAGTTTTTAAATGTTCCCTTAACTACCCAAACGTTTGGATAATTAATGGAATATTTGGCCCAGGTTCGAATAAAGGAGAAGGCATGGATGTTTGTAAATGTATAGTGTCCTTGCGGCATGGGGGCACTCTAAATATATGGCGAACCTAAAGTCCTCTCGTGTGGATTGTGATAGGAGAGTAAGATGAGAGACTCACGGACCCCCCGGGGGGACTCTTCCTCAAAATTGGGGTGGGAATAGAAGGCCAACCTCCTTGAGGCTCTGGCAACCATTCTTCCATGAAGTTCATGGACAACAACAACAGTACCCGTCTTTAAAGAACTCTGTACCATTTATGCTGATGTCAGCAGTATATCAAATGTCTGCATCGTGCCACACGTCGATACATTAATCGGTTCACGTAGTGAACTAAATTGAAGAAAAGAATTTTTAAGTATTTAGTTGACTAGATAGGTGATTTCGGTTATACGTAGGTTGAAACCAAATATTATTTTGGCAGATTCCAAAAAAGTGTCAATGAATGCTATGAAAACAGTTATTCAAGTAAAGGAAGCACACAGTGCTATTTTTATCATAAGAAATTCACAGACAAATTCAGAGCATAGATCTATCCACAAATTAGAGTTCCACTCTTTTAATTAGACATACCCCAGTCTTAGCTTTTCCGAAGTCCTATAAAAATTCCTCACGCTTTTAATTCATTAAAAAGTTTAATGTCAAGTGATGTTGAGCCAGTTGTAATATGATCTGAGGAAAACTTTATGCACGGCAAAACAAGGAGAAGCAATCTAAGAAGTGGACAGACTCAAACATGGCCGCCGTTACCTCTACCTGAAGTCTAATCTGTCTTTGGGAAAACGTTGAACTTTATTTTGAATTCTTTCACAAGAGCACAAAATAATGTGAAACCATGGTATTTAGTGATGAGAATGATTTATTGGCCGCTCTCATGTAAGACTTTTTTCAGTAATTAAAGAAATAAAAAAAAAAAATTCTGAATAGAAATACAGAAAGCTATCAGAAAAGAACCGGCTAAAAAGGAAAGCAGGAAAGAAAAAAAGATAAAAGCTGAGAAACAAGAATTCCGAATGTCTATTCTGATACAGAGTACTGACCTGCTTTAGAATTTTACATGAAATTTCCCATAATATTTCTTTTTAACCTATTTTATTATTTGCATATGCAGATGTATTACAGATACACTCAACAAAAATAAACGTATCAGCTAAATATCTTATTGGCTAAGAATAAACGTATCAGCTAAATATCCTATTGGCTAAGAATAAATGTATCAGATACAAAATATCCTATTGGCTAAGAATAAACGTATCAGCTAAATATCCTTGTCTATAAATGCTATATATGCGTTAGAAAGCCAATAATTAATTTTAAAAATTCTAAAAGATCAAGATTATACAAGATACTTCTTTAAAACTGAACTTAAAAGATAATTAAAACTTTATAATACCAAAATTTATCCGTAAAAAGCAAAGATTTTTACAAATACTCCGAATTACAAGATTTCAGAGAATCTTCGAAAAATCTGCTTTGTACGTAATGATAACTTTATAAGATTATTTACGGAAACTGCCGTTAATACTAACTGGATGATGGCAGACCATTTGCACCCTATCAGATTATAGTTTCTAGAGACATGATAGTTTCTAAAAGCTATAATCTCGGTTTTTTTTTTTTTTTTTTTTTTTTTTTTTAGATTTTTGAAAGCAGAAGAAATGAAAAATGAGCAATGCCCTCGCCGGGACTCGAACCACGGACCTCCCGAATACGCGCTGAGCGTGCTGACCACTACACTACGAAGGCATGCTAAGAAAGTGGGAGAAATACCTTATATACGCCCCTTTTAAAGGGCGACTGGGGATTAGAGGACCCAATTGCCAGATCCTGGTAGTGGATAATCATTATCCACCACCTTTTAGTTTGGGCGCCACTGTACATTAATTAGGTATTTTTGAAGCAGAAGAAGAGACAAATTAGCAATGCCCTCGCCGGGACTCGAACCACGGGCCTATCGAATACGCGCCGAGTGTGCTGACCGCTACACCACAAAGGCATGCTCAGAAGGCTGAAGAAATACCTTATAAGCCGACATTCCAAAAACGAATTTACTATCTGAAATTTCATAAAATTAAAGATTTAAAAATTAAAGTATTTAAAGCATTACAAAAACTTTTTTAAAAAATTACAGTTCTCTCCTAAGTGCGTCATAGTATATGGCATTAGAAGCATCTTTACTAATTATAAGCAAGCAGCACATGCTCATAAAAATTAACAATAAGATACATTACAAATTAAAAGCATTGTAATTTATATCAATGAGGTACATTACGAAAAGTACAATTACCTTCAATACGCAACCAAATGGCTTATTTGGATTTGACTGCAATTCTCTGTAAGCTTGCTCTATTACGAAAATAAAATTATGTATTTAAATTAACGGCCACGTCTAAAAGCTTTCCTTCTCCATTCTCTCACCTTAAGTAGCGAAGAATATGTAGAGAATTTTTATATTTAAACAATTAAAATGCAGTAATTCTGTAGATGATCTTTTTCACTTCTTACACAATGCCTTTAATTTATCACACAAACAACGATTTGAAGAGATAGCTCAATACATTTTTCATTCCGCACTCGAGGGATCCTCTCCCACTAATTAAAATGAAAAATTAAGGGATTGTTGCTAATTTAAGTTATAATTTTGAGTTACAGATTTTTTTTTATCTTACGCATATATGCATTAGAAATTTTACTGTTTGTTCCTTAATTTATGGAAAACAATACATTATTACTTTGATATTAACAAACAATACCCAGTTTACGAGTTCATTCAAATCTACTGGAGGTCAACCGTTAAAAATAAATTAATCAAATTAATCATAAATAATGTGCAAACTGGTTACAGTATTTTTTCGTCCAAAGATAAACATAAATTCTTACGGATCACTGAATATATGGAATAACGAAATATAATATCCAACGATGTTTAATAAGTTTTCATGAGCATTGAGAAATTATCTCAAGCTTAAATAAATACTTTATGATGGAAGCACTAACTGCAGTGTTTCATCAGTTCACAGTAGAGTTAATAATTTCTAATAATTACTCTGGAAATTAATAAGCGACTCCGCTACTACATTTACAAAGTTCAACCATTCGGCAAATCTGTTTCTGAAAGAGAACAATGATTATTCGATGTAATTAAAATGAGAAGAAATCAGGCAATAACAAGGCCGAATTATTGAAAAGTAGGTTTAATATTCCTTTATTGGATTTGACTTAGTATGGTAGAAAAAACAAACTTAAACAACAAAACTTTGTTTATTTGAAACACGGTAATACACTCATGTCCAAAATTATCTTTACATACCCAAAAATGATGATATTCAATGAAATATCGAATCAATGTGATCCGTATTTTCAGGGAATGTGTGAAAACCAAGCGTAAGTAGCATTATCCAATCAAAAGTAATCAAACGGTTTGTGATATGAAAATCTTGACGTTACGTCATCCAAGGGTGAATCAAGCGCTTCGCGCAAACTGAATATTTGAGTGAATTTCTGCAACAAAGCGTTTGATTTCAGTGTGTAGGGACTCAAAGCGGTTTGTTATGGCTTCGAAGTATCATTTGGAAGAATCTGTAAAGTAGCGAATTATCGGCCGTTTAGAAGCAGGGCAGTCAATCATGAAAACAGCCACATGTTTGAATATTTCAAGACAGACAGTCTCTAAGCTACGGAAACAGTTTCAAAATGATGGAAGTGTTGTAAGGAGGCCTGGACAAGGTCAGAAACGAATGACAACTGCTTCTGAAGATCGGTATCTGGCATTAACTGCCCGTCGTAACAGAAAGGCTACTGCTCGCCAGTTAAGTTCAGAGCTTGAAGCCGCCACTGGAACTGTTGCATCACGGCAAACAATATACAGAAGGCTTAATGAAAAAGGCCTTTATGCCAGAAAGCCAAGGGTATGTGTTTTACTGTCTTCACAGAAAAAGAGGGATCGCTTTAATTGGTGTAAAGAACATCAAAACTGGACTGAACATCAATGGTCCCATGTTCTCTTTACTGATGAGTCGCGGTTTAGTTTAACTGGTGATTCTAAACGTGTTTACATCTGGAGGGAGTCAGGAACACGAAATGATCCCTCGAACATTGTGGAACGTGACCGTTTCGGTAGTGGAGGTGTGATGGTATGGGGTGGAATAATGATCGATGGACGTACGCCCCTACACGTGTTCAGCAGCGGAACTGTGACAGACCAGATATATCGGGATGAGGTCTTAGATCCTTATGTAAGACTTTTCAGGGGTGCATATGGACCTAACTTTTTATTTATGGATGATAATGCCTGTCCACATCGAGCAAACCTCGTTGATGAATTCCTTGAAAGTGAAGACATTAAGCGAATACCTTGGTCACCAAACTCCCCTGACCTTAACCCGATAGAGAACTTATGGGCCTACCTTGGGAGAGCAATTGCACGTATACATCCTCCTCCTAGAGATGTAAATGCTCTCAAGACGGCATTGCTGGAAGAGTGGAGATTAATTCCCCAAACTGTGGTTAACAACGTTATTTCCAGCCTTAAAACACGTTGTGATATGTGTGTACAAGTCAGGGGAGATCATATTCCATATTAAATTCGTAAGACTTAATTCTTTTTCTGAATCATTCCTTTTTTCTTAACTCTCTTTGTCACACTTTATTACCATTTTTATTGTTTCATGCTACAATTTTATATCATATGAGGTGATCTTCAATTTTTTCTTTTGCATTTATGTGTCATCATGTTATGTATGATTCCACGAAAATTCATTAAATTATTAGTCTCTGAGAAATCCGTGAATTTATGCATGTAAACATAATTTTGGACATGAGTGTACCTCGGTATACAACATTCATCCGTTCCAGATTTTTGGACGTACTCTATTAAGTGCACAGTATATGGCGTTAGAAGCACCAAAACGAACTTTATCACTAAGAAATAATGAGATAATAATTAATTCGTCTTTATAAAAAACGCTGTTGTTATTATTATAACACTACTTAAAATTAAAAGACAAATGCAGCGGGTGAAATAAATGTTGTTCTTGCTTATGCTCACTTATCTGACACGGTCAACCCACGAAATTTCTCGTGGCAAGGAGTGCTAGAATACGCCTGCTGTTGGCAACAGCCTTGAGCACTATTCAGGTGACAGTGAGATTTACGTCAGTTCCGCCCCCCCCCCCAGTTTTGATAGAGACGATCCCGGGGCGAAGGATCCGAGGGTCTTCCGCCTTCCTCCCCTTCCACCAAACCCCACAAGAGGACTTCGGCTCACCGCATATTTAGAGTGCCGCCACGTCGCACCAAACGGGGATCGAACCCGGGCCCTTCGGCACGGCAGTGTCAACGACGCTAACCACTATACCGGTTGGGCGGCATATGGTGTTGTGATTAATCTGAAATCAGAGAAAGCCCATCTTGGCAAGCAGTCAAGATTGCACCTATCGTTGTTAAGAATCTTCGGGCACTATATAGGTGACAGTATGATTTTGTTCAGTTTCGCTACCAATTTTGAAGGAGAGCACCATGGGGGGGGTTCAAATGCCCCCGAATCCTCTTCCCAATTCTCGAGAGTACTTCCGCTGCATATTTTGAGAGCCCCCATGCCGCAGAGACACTATACATTTATAGCATCCATGCCTTCTCCCGGGATTCGAACTCGGGCTGTTCGGTACAGTAGTCGGAGTCACTAACCACTATGCTGGTTGGGCGTCGGTGAAATACGTACTGTACGTACATGAAACACTTCACATGATATTGTACACATATATGTTTCTGCTATCCATATTAAAAGCAATTTTTCAAAATGCTTTTATTCTCCGATCTTTGTTAGGTAATCAATTTCACCCCGTTCGCTACGTTAGCCGATTCAAAAGCGTCTTTGTTTTTCATAATCATAGACATCATCGTACTCGGCGTACGGTATGCATCAGCCAAGTTTCGGATATGCATGCCACCTTCACACTTTTCAACGATCTCTCTTTTCACCTCTGGTGATCCTAACAATTTTCTTCGTTGCTTTTAATTCTCCCAAATCTCTCTTTTCACCTCCATGATGATCCTAACAATTTTCTTCGTTTCTTCGAATTCTTCCAAAACTCACTCTAAATGAATTTACAAAATATTTACACGGTAAAATACAAAATCACTTGAAAATTCAGAAATATAGCGCGGGTTGTTTATTGAATAGTAGCAACAGGCGTGTTGATGCTCTTGGGTAGTCGTAGTATTGTCTCGAAAAAGATAAACAAATGTAGAGCGGAAATCGTGTTTCATCGAACTCGAATCTTATTCCAAACAAATATCGCATACCGACCAAAAATTCTCGCACTTAAACAGGACACATACCTACCATTCATTTTAAACTATCGTTACTGCAGATTTTGAAATACATCCATCATACCAAGTTAGAAGTATTTCAAAACTGACGTATACCAAGATATTACTGTAAAAAGCTGTGTGAAGCTAAACATAAATTAACTAACAAGTCGTTAAAATGCTGTCGCGAAACTGTTAAATCTGTTAACGCGATTAAATTACTCATAGTGCTTTTAATCTAAAAATTTTTCGGCCCATAATAGTATCCGAATTAAAAAATAAATAAATAAATAAAAAAGATGAAAAATTCCCGGTTTTAAAATTTTTTCCAACATCTAAATCTTGACTAATATTTTATATGTTAACCAATTAGGACATTTTAATTGCATGTTATCATCTGCAGCGAAAATTTACTTACACAATGGGATTTACAAACCAAACAAATATAGAAAACTTAGTGGTAACAACGTACATCTTACTAGCTACTTATTTTTAACACATAATATAGACTAGCTTACGCACACTTATAGATCTCCGAGGTTATTTGCTGTATTATTTAAAAAAAAACTGGTAGTTTACTATTGACAATGATATTAAAGCTGTATGTGTATTAACGAATGTATAATAAAAGAGTTTAGTTAGTTGGCTATAGTTTGAACAGGCAAGGGCTATCTGCCTAAGAGAAGGGATGGGTTCGTGGACGACTTTCTGAGGACAGGTGGCTAGTATTCACTTTATATATGAGGTAGACTATGAAAACCATCTCTTCAGCCAGCCCGTTTCCTTGATTTCAAACTCAAAGACGTCGAACTACCAGTATTCAGCGGTCTTGACTACTCGGTTTCAAGTGGGGATAAGAGGAAACAGAAAGAATATGATTAGATTATTTTACATAGCAATCCAATTAAAAAGCAGTTGTTAAAAGTTTTCAGTATATATTTAGATACAAAAGAATACCGAGGCAAGGAACATAGAAAAAAAAACATGGATATCCTGTAAAATACAAACAATGTATAACATCTTATAATTTTGTTCCGTTAATTTGTTTGCACACATGTGCACATAAATTTTGTTACATTAGTAGGTATACTATGTTTAGTAGTTCTAATTGCTGGCGTTATAATAAATGATATCATGATAAACAGTGAACACACAGTGAATAAACACACTGTCGAAATAAATACCGTATTTCATTGCGTATATTACCCCCTAGCATTTTAGAGTCAGGTTCTGAAAATTTTAAAAACAATCTCATGATATTGCATTTTTTCAACGCGTTTAGAGAACGAACTCCCCTAAATTTTAAAGTGGATTGTTTTCATTCTTACTAACAAACACAAACCCTCGCAAAATACCTGAGAAGGGCACGTCCAAGGATTTCCTTTTATACCACACTAGTACAAGAATCGACCTATCACAGCCAAACAAATACGAACTGAAAGTCAGTCTAGGATTTCGCCGACTCAACTGCATCTAATCTTGTAAAGTTAATAACAGTATGTATTTTTATTGGAATGTAGGTTTCTTTTAAAGAAATAACATTGTTATCTGTAATTTATCCATGGCTACTTTTCATTTGATACGTTCTTACTGAAACCGCGTCCTTCCGAAATTAAATTATTCGCAAATTTTCCGCTCTTGATTTTCGGCAGCTAAAATTAGTGTAAGAAAAATATGATGTAGACACCACAATGACTTCCTTCTACACCTTTTCAAATTATACACATTTTTTGTTGCACTTCATTTAAACTTATTCCCTTGAATTATTCTAACTTAATTAACTAATCCCTCCAGGCAAGTTGACACCAAAAATTGCAAATTTTGAAATTAAATATCACGGTCCGTTTTTAGCGCCAGAAGTCCAACTTCATATATTTTTATTTATAACGAGTGTTAGAAACTTTCTAAATATAAGTATAGAAACTGGGAGACCGCATTAGAAGTTAGTTTATCTAAAATTAAGATGATTTTGTTTAGTTTGAAATTGCCAAAAACATGAATATTTTTATCATTTAAAACACTTTTATAATTGTAAAACTATGACTATAACCAACGATTCGAAAATAAAGGTCAGGTAAGGACTTCAAAAATCCGTTAAGAGACTGGGTATATATATATATACCCAGTCTTTATACACTTTTGTATACTTTTGACACTGCCAGTTACAGTAAAAATTGAGGTGCACATGTAGATGTTATAGCAATCCCATATATGAAATTTCAACGTTCTACGGCTAATCGTTTTTGAGTTATGCGAGATACGTACGTATTCCATACGTACAGACGTCACGAAAAATTCCATTTTGGAATCCGTTTGGGAATAAAGAGTCCTTCATTCTGTACGTACGTCACGCTAAAAATAGGCAAAATGGCTTCGGAAACGGATAAAAGGAATATTTCTATTGAAATCCGGTAACCGAAATTTTTCACGATTACAATATTTCCGTCAAGTTAGTTAAGCACCTTTAGGTTTTTTCTGTTTATATTTCTGTACTGTGTTTCATACTGACTTGTGTATGCCCCACGTGATGCTTTGTGGTACATGGAGAACTGTTTGTATTTTTTTAACAAAAAAAGTACTTCCTCTACTTAGTACAAGGAAGTAGAAAAGGGAGGAAATACGGTTGTTTAAAATCATAATCTTTCCAATAGAAGTAAATAATACTAATAGAAACTTTTTTTAACAGAATGATACAGCACACAGTTGTCAACAATATAACAGGCAAATGTCAACCCAAATTCAATTACATTGTATCATGCTGCAGCTGGGAGTAATTCAGTTCGTGATTCTTTTCTGAAAGACATTTCCCCCAAATAACCTCTTTAACAGAGTCCATTTTTGCTGTATTAAAAATTTAAATAACAGAATCATAGAAAAGCTTTCTCATAGAAACATAAAAATACAGCACAACTTTAATCAGAAAACACTTATTCATTTTAAACTATCGTTACTGCGGGTGGGTTAGGTTAGATTATTTGAATATGGCAAAGCCCTGAGGCTTATCAGCCTAAAAGGAAGAATGCCTTCGTGGAGGACTGGCTCACGGGAAACCATTGAAACGTAACAGAACGAACACGAAAATAGAACGTTACACATGCAGCCAGCCCGTTCGCAGAAGACTGAACCCAAAGCAATGTAATTATGAGCATTCAGCGGTCTTTACTATTCGGCCACTGGTGGGGAATCGTTACTGTGGACTAAAGATATTTTTGACTTTCTTTGCTTTATATCCGCTTTGCATCAAAGAGGATATAGCGAACTTTTAAATGAATGAAAGCGCCCATACAAAAGGCCCATTCGCCGTGATTCAAAATTAAATTATTATGCTGCGGTCAGACGACAGCTTTTCGGTCATAAGAGCTATAAACTTAGCTTCATTGCTAAGCAAGCAGGCCTTGGTACGTCCCAAAAACTGGTTTAAGAATTTTATGTAAAATGTTCTAACTTCTTGACTCTATCCCAATTTGATATAAAAACTGACCAGTTACAATGAAGCAAACAAGAACAGACATTCAGTCGGCGGTTTCACTGACTCAGATGCACATTTACGCATACGCAACTTTATCTTTGATGATTGGCTGCGGAAAGAAGCAATGATATCCAAATTAAATATAAAAAAGGAAACAGCTTAGCTGCAATAACATAAAATGTATAATTTGAAGATTCCGCACACTTTCTAGATGAGTGTGGAAGGGAAATTATTTTGCTTTACCGCATATCTCGAAAGCAATTAAATTCATTAATACTTGAACATGGGAAATTCTGTTTGTAACAAACTCTGTTTGTAAAAGGTTAAATGCGTCAAATTAATATGCAATAAAAAATAAATTCAGAGATTAAACAGTTACAGCAAATGTAATCGTTTAATCTCTGAATTAGTCTTATTCCACAATTACACTTTAGATATTTAATCCCTGAACATTAACATCGTTTTGTCTCTTTCGAAACTAGTTGTATTAGTTCTTAATAAAAGTACATATGCTATTATTATCGATACTGTTGATAAAAGCTGAGTACTTCAGCGGATCATTCACTTTTTGGCCTCTCTTACAGATAATAGTATTATCAGCAACCTCTTCAGACCTAGAAACCATCGTTGGAAAAAAGCAAAGATGATGGTTAAAAAAAATTGTATTTTCGTACCTCTCCATAACTTCGCTTAAAATCCCGCTATTTCTAGTACATATCGCTAAAGTGAGATTTGAAAAAAAAAAAGGGGGGGGAATAAAATAAATTTTTATTTAGAGTTTTTAACAGAAAATTCATCTAATGAAGTGATGACTAATGTTTATAAGCCAATAAAGATAAGAAATAATATACGTAGCGAAGAGATGCCACAAAAGTATAAACTGCAGCCAATTACAAAATCGTCCAAAGAAATACTATATTGAAAATATTATGAATATTAATTAGCTTCTTCGGTCTATATGGGCTATAATAAAAAATCGTTCGGACTATCTTATTTTTCTAACTAAAAATACATTGTCCTTCCAACTATTAATCCTCAGCTATTTTAAAATTGTTTAAAGTTCAAAACTCCTGTTTTGTCTTTCAACAGATTTCAAGTGCAAGTATACACTATGTCCATAAAGATCCTTACCCAGTTTTTATTTTCGCAACCGTAGACATACATCTCTCATTACAAACGCAATGATTTAAGCAATGATTGGGGTTTTAAAATTTTTCATTTAAAATAATAAATTTTGTATAAAATATTAAATCTAACTTTTTACACATTCCTCAGGCTCCTATACTAATAACTTTTGCACTCATTATAAAAAAGAAACTGGACAAAGTTTCTCAAAAAAGGATCAGTTCACCTGTGGCTAACAGCATCGCAGAACCTACCATTCCGGAGAAATATAAAGAAAATCTCAAGAAGCTCCGTTCAAAGAAAGTGCTCACTGAAGATGGAATTACAAACAAGTACAGGTTGCAGCGGCATTTGTGCATCCAAGTAGGGTATTAGGTATCGCCGAGCTTGCTAACTACTAAGCTTCTGCCTCGAATGGAATTCCGAAGAAGAACCACTCGGAGTACGGTTCGAAAGTAGCCCACTACGCCTCTTCCCTTTCCAGCAACCTTTCCAGAGGATTTCGTTTCGCCGTGTATTTTGAGTGTCAGCTTGTGCATAAACACTATGCAGTTACAAACATCCGTGCCTTCTCTCAGACTCGAATCCAGGCCCATCAGTACGGCAGTCAGCGTGGCTGACACTATCCCGTCTGGGCAGCAAAAATTACGAACAATATGCTTCGTAATTTACCACGAAATACCATCCCAAAGCTAATGAGCATAAGGAATGCGTCCCTTGCGCAATTATAGCTCTCTCGATATGGAAAAGGGCAAACATATTCCTGATACCAAAGCCTAGAAAGATTTACATGAAACTGGACAGATTTCGCCCGGCTATCCTTCTGTCAGAAATCGGAAAATTACTTGAAAGGCTGATCCTGCAATCGCCCAAACCTTTTTTAGATCTATTTTCAGCCGATCAGTTTAAGTTTAAAAGAAATTAAATACCGGTACAGGTATAAGTGGGCGGGGCATCAGAATATCATCACAAAAGAAATTAAATACAACGAAACAATTAGTGATAATTGTTGAATGTCGCATAGTAAAAAATGCCCTGCAATCCTTATGCTACATGTTTCTAAAGCGTTCAATCATGTCTAGCATAAAGAGCTAATTTACAAATTCCTATCTCTGAATTTCAGCACAGAAATGATTTTGATTCTCAGTTCCTTCCCTAAAGAGCGTAACTTTGTAGTAAGACAAAGCTCAACATACTCTTCTTCGAAGAGTTGTTGTGCAGGTGTTCCACAAGGTTCCTATATTGCCCCGGTACTCTACCTCTTCCACGTAGCTGATTTTGTTAAACCTAGATATGCCTACGATTAGCTCTTTGCCTGCTATGCAGAGTTTACCGCAGTTGTAGTAAGATCATTTTTGTCGAATTAAGCAATTAAAAAAATTAGAAGCCAGAATCTATTGAACACTGATGCCGAAAATGGAGGGTATCTGTCAATGAAAGCAAGTCTCAGCTGCTTGTAGAAGACGGCAAAATATTAAACATGAAATACTTTACTTATTTAATGTCGCTGTACCGAGGATAACCAAAGCTAAGTATCTGGGGGTTATCCTTAGTCATAGTCTTAAATGGCACCAGCACACCAGATATGCATGAGCCAACATACAGAGCAACCAGGTAGTAGTGTCTCC
>KK112172.1:168842-203512 GCA_000611955.2 Stegodyphus mimosarum
AAAAAAAAAAAAAAAAAAAATATTCACCTAGAAAAAATTGAACCATAACTACGAAACGCGGCATGCAAGTGTGGTTGAGTTGTGTAAATAATTAAACCTGCAGTATCAATCAGCATTGTGGAGCAATGTAACGCGCGTCTCAAGCGCGCTGCTGACAGAATGTAAAAGGAGAGGTGCGGCCAGTGACGACTATTTACAATCACACTGATGGCATTGCACTCCAGTCGACCCATTGTTCATCACTGACTCCCTTTAAAATTTCGTCTACCTCCAGTGAAGCATGATTTATAGTAAGGGTCCGTGGGAAACCCCTGCTATAAATCATAATAAAAATTTTTGACAACCAAACTGATCGCAGCCATGTTAATAAAATCAATCTATCGCAGTGAACAACTTCAACACTCTTTTTGAACATACGAATTTTCATTTCGCTTCGTAGACTTTATTTAACTTAAAGGAAATACTTTCTTTTCTAAGTAGGTTTTCGCCATCAGTTCTAAAAGCTTTGGTTATAAAAGAATAAAAAAAAGCATTCACTTCTGTTAATGTTAAACTGGAGAAAAATGCTTATCAGGACTCGTATTTCTTTTTATCTGCTTGGCGAACATGACGTGTCCTGGCTGACAATGAGTTGATTGCAAACTATGTCCTATGGAGTGTAGCAAAAGCGACAAAATGAGAAGCGTTAAAATTACCCTTTATTTTTCCACGATTTCACAGTCGCTCCCGCACTTCGGGATACAAAGACCAACCACTTGTGGCCCGAACGTAAAAATATAAGGCTACTAACTAACTAAAATTTAAATAAGAGCTAACTTTTAATATTTTACACTCAAGACTTTTAATATTTTATACTCAAGACTAAGATTAAGACTGGTCTTTTAAATTACTACGTCTGTAGCACGCAAACTGCGGAAAACTACAATACGTCTTTAGCTTTCAAGAGGACAAATACCTCTGGCCTTAAAGGCGAACAGTAACTGATGGCAAGCTCGCATGAAGCCTCGTGGCAGGACGGCTCTCTCTCTCTCCTTCTCTGCTCTTGGCAAAAAGCTACAACTTAAATACTTAAGCGTTAGGAAGAACAGTTTGCATAAACATATTCAAGCGTTAATTCTGGCCGGAAGTGGAAAATAAGAGATGATAGTAAAGTTTAGAAATAAAATAAACGTTAGTCAAACTTTGGTTAAAACCTTTTTAAAAAAAACCTCTTTTGATGTTCATGCTTTGCTAAAATTCAAAATAATTTTCCGTTTAAAACAGCTTCAATTTCATAAACACAAAGCATTTTATGCAAAAAATTAGATCCTCCGGGCATAGAAATTACATTTTACAAGATCAGAAATTTTCTACCATGCAAATATTGAAAAAACGATGATCGCATTTTCGCGTGATTACAATACTTAGCTTTTTTATAGTAGTATACGAACACACATAACAATGCTTAGGTTATTATTTAACTCTTCTTCCTCTCTTAAGTCTGCTATTTTTAACTCTTGAACAGTTTCAATTCTGCATTTACGTTGAGAAAAACGTGACTTGAACAGTTGCCATCCTTTAAATACTACCCCCTATTTGCTATAGATTATAAATCGAAATCCTATTATTTTAGCACAGCAACGTGCTAACCCAGAAACCACTTACTTGAATTTTTTTATAAGGTTTCATTTGGCGAGAGTCGTCTCGTTTAGGAAACTGGCAACCTCCAGATAAATCCGCCAAACCTCTCTTCACGGTCCTATGGCCTCAAGGAAAGTCAAAAGGAATAATGTACACAGCAAAGTCAGGTCGATTCATGAGAAACTTGTTTTATTGCTATAGCTGCTGTTCATGGTTGCAGGAGAAACAAAACTTATTGCGATGATCATAACGGTGGATTATGTTATCGAATGCAAAAGTTTTATCACAGAAACGTGATCCTAATGTTCAAAAATTGGAAAATTCCTCACAAATTATGATAAAGCTCAAGCGGACGAAGAAATAAAACCAAATAATAATACCATATGTGTCATTTATATTAGTATATCCCTTCCCCTTTTTTCACTAATTTTATCATACGAAAATTATGCGAATAATTTAATTATCGAAGGTCGTGACTACAATAAGAACAAAACAAATAAAAATATTCATGACTAAACTACTGGTAACTATTACAAAATTATTTACAGGACTTAATTTCTAAAATTACAAGCACGGGAGACCTATGGAAGGCCATTAGGAAACACGCACACAAATAAATAAATAAATAATAAAACACTAAAATAAATAATAATTAAAATTAAATAAATTAATATTAAGAGATGAATAAAAATTTAATAAAATTAATTCGTTAACTTCCAATTACGATTTCGCTCAAAAATTAACAAATAGCTCAGCCGGGCTTTGTCTGAATTTAAGTTCTGAATGCCCAATATAATGCACAGTTTCAAGCGAGTTAGAAACTGAGGCCATTCTGTTTCCAGCACATCAAGGAAAAAAGGAAACGGTTTAAGCGTCACCAATGAGAACAGAGATAATGCTAGAAATAGTATAAGAATATAGAGAAAGATTTAACGGGGAATGTATAGGTATGAAAACAAAGAACCGAAACTTTCTGATCGCAGTTCTTTACCAATATAATTCTAGCTGTCAAGCAGTGTGACAGAAGAAAAAAATCCCACCTTCCCCGAATCAGAGGACTGATCTGTAAAGCCGCCCAAGCAGCTTAGTGGTTAGCGTCGCTGACCGCCGTGCCGAATCCCGGAAGAGGTATGGATGTTTGCAAATGTATAATGTCTATGCGGCAAGGAGGAACTCTAAATATGCGGTGAGCCAAAAGTCCTTTCGAGAGGTTGTTCGTAAGGGAAGAGGGATGGAGACTCTCGGATCCCCCCCGGATGCTTTCCATCAAAATTGGGGGGTGGAACTGAGCTAAATCCCCCTATCACCTGTAAGGTGCTCAAGATAGTTGTTAATGACAGGCGTTAACTGCACTCACTTGCCACGAGGAATTTCCAGGCAATGAACATTAGCAACAACAACTTTTCTAAGAAGTCTGCAGGTGCTTTTTTCCATGGTAAGTCACTAGCGTTAAACGTGCATAACGACAGTGATCACTTTCTAGCTTGAAAAAATTTACTCGCTGTTATAAATTTCAGTCTACATCCTAGAGGATAAGCCTTTAACATGTGGTTGAAGACTTTTCATTCCTTAAAAGTCTCACTCTCCGTTCAAGGGTTTGTTTGTCAGGGAACCACAGGCATGTACTCAGAACTTGGAATTGAATTTTAATGCTTACTTACTTTTAAAATAAAACTTTCGATACCAAAAGAATATTCTGCTGAAATTGTAGTTCAGTTATGTAAAAGAAATGTTGGAGCCCTCTTATTTGGGGCTCCACAGCACTCGGGCTGAAATTCTGATTTATCTCAAAATGTAACAAATACCAAAGCCGGGCTGCGGGGAGATCCGATGCAATCTAAACTCTGATTCTCTATTAAAAAAATTCATGCGTACACCACATGACTTCCTTGTACCGAAATATTAAATTATACGCATTTTGCATTTGATTTAAACTTATTGGATTGAATTAAATCTACTTCGTCGGTAGCTCATAAACCATAATAGAATAAATGCACTGTTTAAAATTCACTATATTTGTTTACCATGGCCACACTCTGGCGCTAGGTTCACTTAACACAGTTACATCTCATTCATTTTAAAACTCAGAATTCACAAAAATTATGCATATCATCTGAAGAATTATCTAATCGTTGCCACATGTTCTATTCAAATGCTATCATAAATCTAAAACAATGTATAAAAGAAATTACAAAAAAAAAAAAAAGAAAAAGAAAGAAAGAAACAGTTTTTCACAGCCTATACAGTATTTCTCATTCAATTAATTCAGTTCTCGCTTCGCAACAAGACAAAAATACATAAAAACTGAAAATATCTATATTGAAAATTACGAAGTAAATCTTAAACACTTATTTTCTTGAATAAATTCCAGAATGAGTTAAAGCATGATTTAATTTGCAATAATAAAACAAGGTGTTATCTTTTTTGTTGCGAAGCTTAGTTTCTCTAGATTGGCAACCAATCCACTATTCTCCTAAGTTCCAAATGTAAACAAGTATGTCCGCCATGACAAAAATAATTAGGCTTAGCCGCACTTTAAACAACTTTTAAATTTTTCATAATTCTACAAATCTTGCGCGCAGATTTACTAAAGGCATAAAAATTTTAACCAGAAGATAAGAACAACATAATTCAACCATTTTTAAAGCAAAATTTTACCAACATATAAGAATAAAATAACCGAGCTAACTGAGCCGAGTAACAGAATGGATATATATATAAGAGGATATGTATATACATTTATATACTTTTGATGAGGTCGATTGTAACCAAAATTGGAGGTGCACATCTACATGTTATAGCAGTGCTATATACAAAATGTCAACGTTCTGAGGCTACTTGTTTTTGAGTTATGGGAGATACATACATACATACGTACGTACGTATGCACAGACGCCCCGAAAAAATCTCTTTGGAATCCATTTTAAATCAGTTTTATAATTTTTTGGGAGAAAAAGAGTCCTTACTGTTCTTACTTACGAATGCCGCTCAAAATATCGTTAAACTGCATTCGATAGCGGTCAAAATAGATAGTTTCGTTGAAATATGATACCCGAAATTCTTCGTGATCACAATAGTTCCTTTTTACTTCGTACAAGGAAGTAAAAAAACCTGCATTACAATAAGAATATATAATAATATTACACTATCTAATAAGATAGCTTCATTTCTTCTTTACATAATATCTTGAATTTTGCTCCTTTTATTATTGTCCACTTTTAATCCCTAGACCTGAAATAACAAGCTCTCGTCTGCCCAGCTTACCATTCGTTACCTGTTATCACCGTCTTCCACACCGTTTAGCCTGTCTTCTAACGTGCAATGATTTTCAGAACCATCGAGAACATTAGGTACCCCGGTTTTCTTAAAGCTCTTTGCTATTATTGCTTCATCAGTCATAGCTCAACTCCCGAAGTCTACAAGCAAATCAATTAATATAACGAAAACAATCACTACGAGGGCAAATCAGTTTTAAAATTTAGAGCAATCCGCTTTCTGAATATATTGAATAAGAAGAAAATTACGTGAATACTTAACATTTTTCAGAACCTTACACTAAAATGTTAGAGCGGAAATACGAGAGTAAATACAAGAAATGTATGTCTCTTTATAATTTAATTTACCTTTTGGAAAATATTCTGTAGGATGAAGATTTCAGAAGGCATCACAGGAATCTCATTATTTTACAAGAGTAGAATCATTTCTTATTTCACACAGAAAGAAGATTATTACCACAGGAAGAGAAATGTGAGAGTATTGCTAAAGTATGGGGGAAAACTGCGTTATGAAAATAATATAACTATGCATACACAGCTCTAATCGCATTAAATAAATTATATTCGGCTTCACTTGGGTAGCAAAGCATTGCAGGAGGAGTAAAACGACAGTCAAAAGTAAGCTACTAATGGTAAAAGATTATCAAATACTAATTTTTGCAGTTTATGATCATATTACTCCAAACACGAGCAATTTTAATTTCGCTAACCTTCAAAGAGCTTTGGGAAAGTTGATTTTACACTTTTCCATCAAATTTCCTTACTTTGCACAGGGTTTTGGGATGAACATTAAAATGATAACTAGTTTTGAGGCATACACGTTCCGTCAGACATTTAAGTCGACACTACGCGGCAAATCCAACCGCAGAACCAGGCTCAGGGGTTCAACCCCTATTCTGGCATATTGGAGAGGATTGACACCACTCGTCCTGGGGAGATGCCGGTCGTCAAAATTTGCCACCTGCAAGTCACACGGACCGCCTGACGCCCAAAGACATTACCCAGAAAACCCGGAGCGCCATCCCCAAATAACTATAGTTCGACCGCCTCATTCGCGACCATGAGCGCAAACACGCATGCGCCATTCGGACCGAATTATTCTCAAAATATGGGTGGAAAGGATGGGGACTTTCTTTTCCTCCATTTTCTTTTCCCGGAGAAGGAAAGACTTTCACGTCGCAGCAAGTAATAACGCCCCTTTTGGACGAGTCTATGTGTTTTGGCAGAATGCCAGCTAGGGTTGCGTTTGAGACGGTAGAACTATACCGGAAACACCACCCCGGGCTACTAGAACCTTAAGCTCTAGGACCTGCCAAACTCACGGGCTGACCGATAAGCGATCTTTTCGGGACCTTTCAAACCACTAGGTTCGTTATTTTTATACTCCCGGTGCTCTTTCTCAAAATTGGAGTGTAAATAGAAGTTCAACTTGAGGCTCTGGCAACCATTCTTCCATAAAATTCATGGACAAGACAACAACAACAACACTGTTCGCATGGTAACACACATAGAGGAAACATTTCCTTTTTACGATGGATGTTTCCAGAGGTCTAGGAATTTAGATATACCTTTTTTCGCGACTTTTTATCAATATTATAATGCAGTTTTTCAGCATAAACCTTATTTAATTGAACACACTTATCCCAACGAAAAACTAATTTTTTAAGCCATCCTCAAAGAATTTCTTCGATGTTACCACCCTTGGTTAAACTCTCAAAAATCGAACACCCCGTAAAGATTTTATCAAACGTGGGAATCGAAATGTGAGAACAAAATACTTCTCACAGACGTTGAACAATTTCTAAAATTTTTACACCCCCATTTCCACCAAAAGGAAATGATTGCTCTTTGTGTCTTCCATGGTTTTAAGAACAATGCTATAAAAATGTATCTATATCAGTCAAACAACTAAATGGGAATAAACAATATTGCACAGGATAGCTGCAAAAATATATGTCAAGACTAGTTTCTGGCTGATAGCGTTAGGAAATGAATTATTAAAGTTGAATTCCTAGAGCTTTGGAAACACCCTATGTACACAGGGCATGTTAGTTTTATACGAGATAAAGATCAACACTTGAGAATGGGATATGCAAATCAGCTCAAAATTTATGATAGCATGCTATTTATTCTATCGGTTTCACTTTAAATAAGTGCAGCAGTAATGTCGGAGACGCTTCTAAGACGGTCTGCCAAAGGTTTTTAATGCGGTTGTCGTTCATTTGTTAAAAGTCAGTTCCAGTACTGTTCGAATAAAGAAATAGTAATATGGCATCATGCCCTGGAAAGAATATTTTTTCGATTCAGATTACTACAACTTACTTGAAAAACTGCAGTATAACTGATATGTGATAAAAATCAACAATTGAGTTATGAAATTCGTCTACAACCAGATTTGTGTTGAAACAATATATCCGGTTGTAACGAAGTTTTTCCGCCAAAAACCTTTCCTAATTAGAAAAAAAACCATGAAAGCAATATTTTTACTGCGGGTAGTAATTTCTATCCAAATCTGCAGTTTTCTGCCAGTGATTTGACACTTTTTCAAAACCTTCGGCTCAGAAACTTAACGGCCGCGAATCCGAGATTAACCTCATTTCGGACATCCTGTGCAGAATGGAGTATAGCACCAGCAAGATATAGCGGCGCGTGCGAAGAAAGGTAGAAATCCGAAGAAGCGATGTCGGGCTACATGATGGATGTGGCAAAAGAAGATCCCATTCGAACCCATACAGTGTCCAGCCGGTGAATGCAGACACATGTGATCTTGCCTTATCTTGATGGAACATTACTTTTTTGGGCTGGAACTCAGTTCGATGTTTTTCCTTGATAGCAGAGTCAACACAGACTAGCATCTCGTTGTACATCTTACTGTCTTTTCCCAGATACTCTTTGTGGATAATACCAAAGCAATACCACCAGATACAAAAAAACATGATCTATTTGTTAGTCAAATTGCGCTTTGCGACGCTGCCGACGGGTTAACCTACTGCAGATTAACCTCCTTTTCGTCCTGTGCTGTTGAAAGTAAATCCACTTTTCATCACAAGTGACGATCCGCTGTAGAATTTCGTCCTTGCGTTGATATTAGAGCAGATTAGTGCAGGCCCGGACATGTCTGTCCTTATTTGCTTGAGTCAGCTCCCGCGGCATTCGGCGACTGAACTTGCACGTTACGTTTATGCGATGCATAGCGCAAATAATGGACTTAACACTAACATCTAATTCCTTCATAAGCTCTCGAGTGGTTGCATACTGATATTGTTTCACAAGTTCTTGCATGAGAGCCTCATCAGCATCAGTAGGCCGGCCAGAGCGCTCTGCTTCTTGAACGTCATAAGTCCTTGTTTTTAAACTTTCGGTACAAAACTTTCACAGTGTCATATGATACAACATTAGTATCTAAGGCTGTACGCATGATTTGGTAACATTCTATGGCTGAATTTTTGCAACAGTATTAGAAGTCAATGATGATTCGAATCTGGTAGCGTGATACCCCGTAAAGATTTTATTCACATTTCAGACACCTTATTCTTAATGATAGTGATACTGTTTTACAAATTGCACAACACAGTGTTCTAAAGCAAGTTTCTTTCTTTCAAATGCCAAAAATCATTTGAAAAAATATGATTAAACACTAACTAACTAATAACTGGTTGAGCAGATAATATTTGCGGTAGCGAGAAACTTTCGTTAAAACCCGATTATGTAACCAATTAATATTTGATGGCGGGCCAATTTGCATTTGCGAAGCATTTCGTTAGTATATTGCTGGATGTCTATTCATACTGATTGGATGGTGATGTACAGCTGTGGAATTGGCTATCATCTTCTGTTCTCAGTTCGTTGCAGAGTTAAATTTGTAAACTTCATGTATTTTTTCAAATCAAATGCTATAATTACATTTATTCCTTCAGAAATGTTTATTTTACTATAGTTAAGCTTAGCATGTACATTGCAGTAGAAGCCGCGTTATGTGATCACGTTTGTCCATGCCTAACATTAACCGAATGATAAGATTAAATGCCGAGAAAAATGTGCTTCAAAACAGCAATGGAATTTAATTAATTTAATATAAATACGATTAGAAACTTATAAGTACTTTCACAGAATTTTAAGTAGCAAAATGTAAAAGTTTCTTTATGATGTTTTCATAAAGGCTTTAAGGCAAATATCTTTATGAACTATTCATAACATTTCTGGAAATTATTTGACCCATGCTATACCCAAAATCTGAACACTCGGAGGGCATTCCTCATCCATTGCAAAGCAGGAAAGAAATCATGCAAATGTAAAATATGAAGTTGGACAAAAATGCAACTTTAGTTTGGAGTAGATGCTTTCAGGGGACTTGCTTTCCCCTTTAAAGTTGAAATAAAGTTGACAGTTGAAGTAAAAGTTCATTATAAAAATGTCGCCGAGAAAGGTTATGTGGTCAAACAGCTTGTTTTCGATTTTACTGTATAAGGTATTTCTCCCGCCTTCTTCGTATGCCTTCATGGTGTAGTGGTGGTCAGCCCACACGGCGCGTATTCGAAAGGACCGTGGTTCGAGTCCCGGCGAGAACATTGCTCATTTCTCACGTCTTCTGCTTCCAAAATACCTAATGTCTATATAAGTGAACCACTTAAAACTAACACAAAAAACAATTTTAGTCTGGCTTACATTTTTGAATAACTCTTGTCGAATTTGAGGATGATCAGCCGCAGGTCCCTCTTTTTCAAGAGCAAAAGAATTTCTGTAGATTTTTTTCTCTTCCTAATTCTTTATACAAAAAAAAAAAATCCACTGAAAACATCTACGTCGGTGCGTTAAAGATATTATGGGCAGTTTATAAACAAATTTTCGTATTAAACTATTAAATTAATATTTTAAACACATTTTTCTAATAGAAATTTTGTGAAATGACTTATTCATATGGTTCATGTTGCATTTATATTACTTTGGTGAAATTCTAATGCTGTTAAGAAGGATATTTTTTCCTCATATTTCAGTGCTATCATTTAGCTAATATTATCAAAACAGCCGTGAACAAATGGGGTCACACGCCTCACATATCACGATGAAAAACGTCGCCTGCTGTACTACTGATAAAATATTTTAACATGGCCAATATCTTATATTAAACGATCAATCAAAAACGAGGCAATGGTTTAGAACTATAAACTTGGAAAAAAACTGCGGTCATATGTATTATTATATTTAAATACTGTCAGTACATAACTTCGATTAGATATTTTTTATGATCTAAAAATAAGACCTTCATTATGCTTAAAAATGAGTACATAACTTCAATCAGATATTTTCCATGATTTAAAAAATAACATGTTTATTATGCTTAAAAATGCGCAAACAAAATTACTGCTATTCAACGTAACTGCTAACGTTAATTATACTATCATCACGGTCATTGCATTCACAGGACCGGATATTTACAAAATATTTGCATTTCACACAGACATCTACATCAAATCTTGTGAAAAGTAAAGCGTATCGTGAACTTACCTAACTACTGTATTTGCATATAACACAGCAAAGATTTCTTCGCTTATTACAAAACCAAAAGAAAGAAAATTATGTGAATCTGACCTGTTTTCTAAAAGCAATCAATAACCAATTTTGTATCCAAAATTATTCCGTTGTCAAACATCGGGGAAAAACGTCTGAAGAAGAGTTGCTTCAAACTGGTTTCACAGAGAACTTCATTCGCCTCGCATCATTGCTGCTAATGATGATGTTGAAAGTCAAGCTACCTTCCTTAAATTTTTCCACAAAATTTATATGCTCAATATACTTCAAGGCAGATATCGCAAATTTAAAATTTAAAATTACCATCAAGTTCGCAATTGTTAAATTTCCAAATAAAATTATTATTTAGCTTAAAGAGTTTTTTAACAAAAGAAGTGATGTCATTTCTGTTGTTGAATGAGGGAAGGAAAAAATGACAGACAAAGCATATGATGTAAGCAGATATTTATCTAAAGTTTAAACTTTTAACTTCCAGATTGGAAAATTATTCTTCTTGTAACAGAAAAAGTATCCTCGAAACAACCAGTTTTTCACATTAGGATCTGAATAAAAGGGCTGTTTGACTGTTGCAAGTATTTTCTAAGTAATAACTGTTTTGTCTTTCAAAACTAATACAAATATTTTCGAGTAAGAGATTTGTTACAGTACCAACGTTTTGTTTGCGTCAACCCCTTTTAAAAGAATGGTTTTCTTCATAGACCCTCTTAATTTTTCTTTTTTTTTTGTACAATATACAGCATGCAACATAATCACAATATAAATAATTGCACATAAATATCTTAAAGATAACAATTAGAGTAAGAATATGAACCACAATTTTGGAAAAAAATGGTTTATTAGATTTATTAGCCCAAAGCAGCGTTAGCCCAGAACGGTTATTAGTCTCGAAACGACATTTTGCGTTGAATCACTCTAAAAGTCTGAATCACTTTTCAAAAGTTGACACCAAATATTAGAGCCATATATTACATTTAAAGGAATTAAATAATGAAGAATCTGCATGAATGTAAGTATGTTTTTCGCTTTGTGAAAAAACGACGGCACCTAGAGCCATCAAATTTTGAATAGCGTAATCCTCCACCCAAACATGGGCACCTCGAAGCCCAAATTTTGAATTTGTTTTATACTCTATTTCATATTTGGTAAAACTTTAACGAAATTTGATTAACAAATTCAACAATTTCAAAGCGAGCAATAGCAATACTGTACGAAAAAGGAAAAAACATTTTTATCTCCATCGTGCGAGACTGTGTATCGGAAATTCTAAAGCTACACTGTTTCTAAATATTTGAAATTTTTGTTGAATAGAATTTTATGCAGTTTAAGTGCGAAGAACCTTATATTTAATAAACAAAGGTACCACACAAAACGTTAAAAAAAAAGCCCCTTTGGGCATAATATAAAATCTGAAAGCCTTCAGATTCTTTTTATTTTATCCCTTTTTTAATTTTAAAAATGAAAATACGTTTTCAAAAATAAAATCGCAGAATTCTAATTGTACAAAATTTTGATTTTAATTAATGTGATGGCTGGCGCTTGACGTACTGATGTAAGATTTTTAATATTTAGCCCACAATTGCTTAATTTAATTCTTAAGTTACCTCGTTCCAAAATATTCGACCTGTTATTGTTGTTTTCCATAGTAAATTATTAAGATGACTTCCTTCCTGCTTCTAAAAGATAAGAAGAAGGAAAAGTCAATATTTTTTTTGGGGGGCGGGGGATAATAATTTTTATTTTGTGATATTTCTCTAGGAAGCTTTTTAAATTCCGAAATTTAGCATATACATGTGTTTTGAATAAGACTTGCGTTTAAACATCTTCCTTCAATGCAATTAACTTTTCTTCCATTTCAAATATATCGCAGTTCTAGGAGCCATGCTGGCATATGTTCAAATTTTAGCCAGCTTCGAATCAAACCCTTTTTTCTTTTTAATTTTGCAAGCGGCTTGTATGTAAGAATATATCTTCTGAGGAATTTTGCGCTTATCGTATCGTTTTCTTTAGGGTCTGCGTGTGTGTGTTTCCTTCTCTTACTGCGTTTTACTTTTCATACTACTCTTCTTGCATAAAAATTTCGACACTTTGAAAAATATAATTGATTTTTAAAATATGCTAAATAAGTTTTGTATATTTTTTCTCCTATATTTATTTTATACACTATCTTCCTCACTGCATGATACAGCTTTATATCAAGTAACTATCAACTTTTTTATTTGTTGGGAAATCTGCATTTCTCCCTTGCAGCTGCGCATTGCTGAAGATATGTGAAATTCAACGCTATATTACCTTGCGGTAAAAGCCACAGAATTCTATGTGAGAGAAAACTTTATCCTCTCGACGTCCTGGTAATCGCCATGGTTAGTAGCCGTGATCCTCTTCAGAATCGTGCGGCGATCAAGTATGGAATCCTGATTTGGAAAAGAGTTGTCGAAGATTAAAGTGGAAAGGAATCTATTCGAATGTCCTAGACTGCATTTATATGGAGTATCGGACGAAACTGTCGCAGCCAAATGTCTGTCGACATACCAGTCAAGTTAATCACACGTTATCCAGCTTTCATCTCCTTCATGTTAGTGTTTTTCCCTCACATGGCATAGGTTGACACATCCTGGTCATCGGTTCCGTTAAGCTCAAGGAAAGCACCCATTAATGTTTACGGTTAACTTACAGCACGTATGCCCTTTTGGTAAAGAACGAAGTTTCGCACTATGTCAGAACTCTTAACGTCAACACAAATTAAAATTTAACAATTTATTTTAGTTTATTTATTTATTTTTTATAACCAGTGGGATTTTTACTGCCGATCAGTTGCACACGTATATTCAATCAGCTGTCGACCCTTTGATCATCACACAAGCCCTTTAAAATTTCATCGACCTCCCGCCCAGGAGTAGATACTGACTGTCGGGAACCCCTGGTCTTTATAGTCTTGATTGGAAGTGGGCGTATAGGATGAGACAAAAACATGGCTACGTATCGTACGTTACTACACATCTGTAGAGGGAATGGTAGCTGGCATATTAAACACGAAACTTTATTTTTGCTTTTCAAACAAAATAACGTGCCTTTAGCCGCGGTGACACTGAACATGCAGCAGCAAGTTCCAAGATGGACATTTGCATCTGTAATCCCCTATGCTAAAATTGGTCACTGTCCAGAATGACGTGGTAATAACTGATCACGACGAGGTGAGATTGGACGTGATTTCAATACAGCGTTACTGCCGTCGACTGTACGAAAGTGATCATCGGAAAAGATCCAGGAAATGAAATTAGAAAGAGCACTGACGTGGCAACTTGCAGTGACTGGAAATGTTCAAAACAACGAGCAGTTTGAGGCAACAAAGTAAGTCTGGGTTGGTACTACTGTGTATTGTTCTTTTGTTTTAAGGTTTCACTTTCCGATAGTATCATCTCATTTTCTTTATCCATAATACTACATCCATATGATGCTATCAAACATATAAAGATTTTATTGACTACCCTGTAGATTAAAGGTCTTGCATGCACATCTCAAACAGATTTACAGCAATCTTCTACAGAAAAATTAATGTTTCTCTATGGAGGATGTACGGCCTAAAGATTAAAGGATGCTTTTGTGTAATTCATGAAATTACACGCGAGAATATATAATACATATCGATGATTTAAACTTATTGATGATTTAAACCTTTGAAACCAGGAATGAAACATACGATATACTTTGCGCAAAAGAGCAAAATGCGCAGAATACCCGAGGAATTTTTTTAAAGGATAAATCTCCGATTCCTTCGTGTTAGCTTGGAATGCTTTCCAGACTTCAGTGCATTTTGAACAGTTCTACGTTAACATCAAAAATAGTTAAAAGCTTATACTAAGAATATTTTGGATATATATACTTTTCTCAACTTTAAAATGAATTTAAATTGAAAAAGAAATTTTATTCCTATTTTATTTGAAACAAAATATTATGACAATAAACATTCGTCTTCCAAAACATCTCAGCAAAACTTTCGAGTATCCGAACTGTTACGTGAGTTACTGATTAACACTTTTCGAATAAATTGCATTATTACTCGAAATATTTTTATGATATTTATTTTGCAACAACCAAGCCTTAAAATAGAGAAAAAAATTATATATTAGAAAAACTTGAAATCTGTGTTTTAATATTTAGTAAAAGACTTACGAAATAAATTTCAAAAATACAAGTGCCCGAGAACAAATGTGAGCCACTATAGCTATTTTCAAACTCTTTATTGAAAATAAAATTAAAAGAATAGCATTTCAAAGAGTCAGAGTTTAAGCCGCGCCGGAGCCATCGGAGCTTGTCTCCGGTACTTCTCAGTTTTTTAGGTAAATCGTAGTTAGCCGAAGCGCGGAGCCCTAAATAAAAGCGCTCCGGCACTTCTTTTATGTAAGTGAAACACAGTTTTAGAAGACAAATTTTATTTTGATAAAAAGTACGCTTTAAATTTTATTCTTCTTCTGAATGCATATTCTATCTTTGTCTGGGGAAAAAACACTTGACGGAGGTTGAGACTTTTAAGGGAAGAAAACCCCCTACCCACATGTCAAAGGCTTATTCTCCAGGTACTGCAATTACTTTATGAAAGTGTATAAAATTGTTCATTCCCGAAAGTGCTAAATGTGATTGCTTTGGTGATGCACATCTAGCACTAATGTCGTTTGAGCTACGTAACCAAATACGAGGAACAAAAATTGTCACTTATGCAGACTTAGTTTGTTCTCAAATTGTTACCGGATCGGATTCGGGGAAAATTTTCCTCCATTCCCATTTTGCTGGACATCTAGAATTATATCGGCAAAGCATCGCCTTTAGAAAGCGTTGAACTTCTCTTTTTGTTTTCGAAGCTACAGTTCTCCGTTAAAGTTTCTTTTCATACTCTCATATCGTTTCTAACATTCTCTCTATTCTCCTTAGTGACACTTTAATCGTTTTACTTTTTTTTCATTGGCGTACTCGTAAAAGAATGTTTTTTTGCTTCTCTCATCCGTTAAAATAGCACGTTAAACAGTATATTCAGGGCTTAAATTCAGCCGGAGGCCGGCTGAGCTATTTCTTAGTTTCTGATTGAAATTTAAGTCCATTCGAAGCCCCAAATAAGGCGAAATCCGCTATTTTTTAGTTCTTTTCTTTAACTATTTATCGAGAATTTAATAGTTTATTAAATATTCATTTATATCTTTATATTTTATTGAATTTTGGTTTTAACTTAGTTATTTAATCACTTTAACTGTTAGATTTTATTATTTATTTATTTATTTTTATGTTCGTCACGGCCTTCCATAGGGTTCCAGCAGTTCTGATTTTATACATTAAGCTCTGCATAGCCTGAAGGCTTTATTACATTCATTTCAGAAATAAAGTAATAATACGATAATAATTGAGAAGACAAATGAGAGTTTGATTCGGAATGTTAATTAAAGTAGCATATTTTTTATTGGGCTGTTTTCCTTTGAGGACGATTGGGTTTTGATTAATTGCACGGCACGTGAAAATTATGAACCTGGCAGAAGAGTTGTCTTCGTAGAGAGCTTGCTAACCAGACATGGACTCGTCTTCTCGTTATGCGTATGGAAAATCCCGAAGGGACAGCCTTTTGCTTAAGAAGTTACTTTGCATAAAAAATCTGAAAGATTTCAGATTTTAAATTACGTCTAAAGGCGCGTTTTTTTAACGTTTCGTGTGCTACCTTTTTTTATTAAATATCATGTACTACGTACTCAAACCATAAAATTCAGTTCAAAATCAATATCGCAAAATCATTTTAAAATGAACATATCTTTAGAATTTCCGTAAGTCTCGTGCGCTGGAGATAAAAATGTTTTTTTTTTCGTACAGTGTTGCCATTGCTCGCTTTGAAATAATTTAGTTTGTTAATCAGAAATTCGTTGAAATGTTACAAAACATAAAATCGATAATAAAGCAAATTTCAAATTCAAAATTAGGGCTTCCAGATGCCCATATTCGCAGTAGGATTACGTCATTCAAAATTCGATGGCTCTAGGTTTTATCACAATGCGAGAAACATGCATACATTTATGCAGATTTTTCATTTTTTAAAATTTAATGCAGAGCGATAACATTTAGTGGCAACAATTTGAAAAGTGATACGCCGTTTTTGTGTTTCCGACGCAAAATCGCAAAACGAAAGTAATAGTCCTTCGGGACTAAATCCCTTTGGACTAAAAATATGCAAATTTTCCCGAAGCGAGGATTTTTTAAGGTATGACTGTTTTAAATTCAGGTGATGAAAAGCTAATTTTAGCGTCCTAATTCTTTATTAAGAGTTTTAATCAAAATCATAGTATTCGTTTAATAAAAAAGAATTTTTTTCCCGATGAGTTGCTAAACTATGGTGTATGTTACCTTGCACTAACTAACTAGTTCATTTCTCCCCACCTCAATATTACTCTGCACAAATCCCGTTTGACATTAAAAAGAGAGAAGATGCGAATCGAAAATAAATAAGGCCTTATTACTGCATAAAATTAAGCACTTTTTCATGTAAATGGAAGTTTAAATTATGAAAATGATGATGTTACTACAAAGGTTGCTATTTATATTTCTGGCTTTGGCAACAGTAAGTGTTGCTAGCCGACCGCAGACGATTCCAATCGAAGTTTGATATTTTTAACAGTAACTTCTTCAGAACCTTTTGCCACTTTACCGCGATTTGTTTACTTGAAAAATTCATCTCGGGCAAAAAATGGAATTGACTCGTCAACATTTTCGTGCGATTATTTTTCATAACTTTTGACGAGGATTATCAAGACAAAAGTGCTTCGATGAACTTAATTCTTTATACAGCGATACAGCTCCATCCTACACCACTGTAAAAAACTGGTATAACGAATTCAATCGTGGTCGATGTTCGCTTCAGGACGAATTCTGTGAAGGTCGTCCAAAATCGGTTGTTGTGCCACAAATTATCGATGTTGTGCGTGAACTGATAACGCAAGATCGTCATTTGACATACCGTAAGGTTGAGGTATTTTTGGGCATTAGTATGACAAGCATCAATAAAATATTACATAAGCATTTGGCCATAAAAAGATTTATTCGCTTTGGATCCCGCATAATCTGAAAAGCGCTCAAAAGAAGGCTCGTATCGATTGGTGCAAAGAAATGCTGCAAAAATACGTTCAAGGTGCATCAAAGGCTGTGTATAATATCTAACACAGGTAATGAATCACGGAATGCATATCAGCCCGAAACAAAACAGCAGTCGACTGCATGGGTCTTCCAACACTTGCCAAATCCAACAAAAGTTGTTCACGTAAGAAGCACATCGAAGCACATAGTTGCCTGTTTCTTCGGCATTACCAGTCACATGGCGGCAGTGTCGTGAAAGCAACGCAGGACGCTCAATTCCGAATAGTACACGTCCATTTGTTTGCCAGAAGTATTCGACGTAGAAATTCGTAAAAAACAGAAGAGGCTAATCATTCTTCATCATGACAATACGAGCTCTTACACATCGGCTCAAACAAAGGAATTTTTGACAGGCCAAAACATCGAATTGATGGGTCATTTGCCGTACAGCCCTGATTTGACACCCATTGACTTTTTTTATTCCCGCACATCAAAAATAAGTTACATGATCAGCGATTTGCGACACCCGAAGAAGCAGTTGATGCATTTCAAAACGTATGTTTGGAGTTACCTCAATTGGAGTGGAAAAAGTGCTTCGAAAATTGGTTCAAATGCAATGTATTGATTTTTATTGAAAATATTTTGAAAAACAATAAAACAAATTTCGATCATAAACTTTTTTTCTCCTTTATTAGGCCAGAAATATAAATAGCAACCCTCGTACACTTATTTTACTATAGTAAATATTACATACCTTTTATCAACGCTTATGATCCAAAATTGTGTACAATGTGTAAACAAATAAATATCTAAATTAAGATAAAAAATACATTAAAAAAGCAAAGAAGCTAAAAAAAATGCTTTAACAATCATGAATCGAAATTCAATTTAAAAAAATAATTTATTAATAATTGTAGATATCAGTATGATGTGAAAGAGGTAGGAATTAATAGATTAAAGAAATAAGGAATATAAAGGTAAACAGAGACAGGGAAACGCACCTCTCTCTTCCCCTACTTGGCACGTGGGGCTGAGATTAGGATTACAGAGGGGAAAAGACATTCCTCCGGGGGGTGACAAAGTGGATGGAAAATTGGACGAAAGGGCTATATAATCAAATTTCCTTCCATACTCTGGTACTGTTTCTAGTATTGGCTGTCTTTTCATTTCTTGAGCTTTAATTGTTTTACCTTTCATCATTGGTATGCTGAAAAAATTATGGTCTTTGTTTCTATCATCCTTTGAAACAGTAATCTGTTCATTCATCATCTGTTCATTCAGGGTCTAAATTTAGTTAATGCTCGGCTGATCTATAATTTAGTTCTTAGGAAACTGTAATTCCAGCCGCAGCCCCAAACAAGACGAGGTCCGAGATTTTATTTTATTATTTAACTATTCCTCACTAATTAAATTATTTGTCTTTAAATTTTCATTGAATTTTAATTGCTAATTATTATTCTATTCTTTATTATGTTTAGTTACTAATTATTTTAATTATGTAACGTCTTAATTACTAATTATTTTATTACTGTACTAGTTATTTTATCTTCATCTTTTCCCTTCTTTCTTGATGGCCTTCCCCATAGGACTGCGGCATTTCTAATCTTAGAAATTAAGCTCTGCGAAGAATAACATACATTCTGTACTAAATTATGAGGTGCTTAAAACTCATTAAAAAACAAACAAACAAAAAATATAAAGAAAGTGACTGTACAGCTGTTTCTATGAAAATACATACTAAACAACTCTCTTTTTCAAATATCTCAAGTCTTTACCTTTTTCTTCAATTGAAAATAATGTTAATTTGCTATTTTAATAAAAATACTATTTTTGGACTTGTTTAACAAATAAAACTTAATAACTCTGCTAATAATGAATTAGTTAGAAATTTGTATCGTTAATATGATAATAAAAAATATACGGAAAAGTATTTAGATCCACGCAAATAAATTCATAAGACAAAATTTCGAAGATAATGAACATTAAGCCTGGAGAAATAGCAAAATTTAAAAATAAAAATTACTGCGATGATTATATAACAGTTTTGAATTATCTTAAAAAAGAATAATAACTGCACGTAAATTTTATTATGAACTTATTAGAATGCAAATTTTTAATGATTTACAATACTTGGATTTAATATAATAACGTATTAAATAATACTATACAAAAATAAATTACAGCAGCTTTATTAAAACCACGTTTCAACAATATTCATATAATTACCATTTTGTCTATGGCTTCCAGGTAAATTTATAGATTTATTTTGCTCATGCTAGAATTAGAGAATTCAGCATGACATGTCGAATTTTATTATCATAAAATATTATAAAATTAAAAGAAAACTAAAATAGATATATACAAGAAATTAAATTCGTTCCCACGAGTGTACCTGCCTTCAGCTCCGAAAATTTCTGATGTGCTAAAACAATCAGCACGTGCTTATATTTTCGGAGCACCCACCACGCATCAGTGCGCTCGCGCACTGAAGACCGAAACCAAACAAAATCAGGTACGATCACAGTGATTAAAAAATTTCCATTCCTCACACTTTTTTAACAATTCTTTTCAAATGAATGCAGCTATTGAATCAGTTTTTTTTTTCTATAAAATTTCTTTTATATTTACAAAAAAAAAAAAAAAAATATTAATCATAATAAAATAATACATTTTAGAGCACCTTCTTTCTCTTCTTCTTCCTGCATAAAAGTTGAATATGTGCAAATACACAAATTATTTATTAAATTAAAATTTTAGATTATGAAATTATAAAAGTTTTGTATCGGACTATCACTGATATAGATAACAAAATAATATTAAAAATGTAAGCATGAAAAAAATTATAGCCACATAAATTTTTTACTTAAGCATGGACATGGAGCTTACCGGAAGTATGGTCGCACGACCCGTCTGTGGAACAGGTAGATTTTTAAAGATGATTAATCCTCGTGAGTAGCCGAGACACAGCAGTTACTGAAAAAGTTCATATGTAATCCTCCTATGTTATGAACAATCACTTTAATTCACAATCGAGAATCAAAATATCTTCGATTCAAACACTGCACTGGGTATTTAATTTTACCGAGAAGCGCTGATAAAGTTTTCTAAGATGTCTAATTGAAGATCTACTCCACACTTCCACACTTGAAAGCGCCTGAATGATTATTGACATCGTCTGCCGCTTGTACTTCATCTCATACGAACTCGGAACGTTTCCATCGTACGCATGCGCAATGACAGACTGTCACGTGTCTCCATTCAAACTTCAGATGCCGTCGTATCTCTAGACATAGTATTTGCCATTGGATCGACTATGCCCGCCACATCAATGTGAGATTTCTGTGACGTATAGACAGATAGACAATGTTTTGGCGGTAAGTTGAAGGATTCTTACGCATCTGTATTCCGCAGATTGCAGCTATGTGCTATTATCAGTTATTTTTAATCATTAGTTAAATTTATCGTTTTCCTAACATTTATGTAAAGTACCTTTCTTTTGAAGATCTTTATGAAAGCCATCTTTTGTTACGTAATAGTGACATAATAAAATATAACTGTAATATTTCAATCTTTATCATCATCCAAAAATTACCTCAAGTATGAGTATTATGCCAGCGTAATACTTTTACCACATGCCTTTTATTTATTTATTTTTATTATACATATTCAGTAGATTTTCTTGCAATAATTAGTTTTATTCATATCATTTTTGCGTTTGAAGTACCCCAAAATAAATATTTTGAGCTAATTAGACAAATTTGCACTATGATTGCACAAATTAGATTTTTTAAAGTTAATTACGTAAAGAATACATTGAACAATAGCCCCAAAATAAATACTTTGAGCTAATTATGAGACAAACTTGCACTATGATTACACAAATTAGATTTTTTAAAGTTAATTACATAAAAAATACATTGAACAACAGCAGTTTCATAGTTTAGTACTGAAGAAATAGTTTTATGAACAAATTTTTGAGCAGTGGGAAAAGAGTTTCAAATTAAATATTAGGGTGAGTTTGTTGTTAGTATCATATGTGTAATTTTTGTGAATACATATTCTGTAATTGATAGGAATTGTATGTAAGTTGTAGTATGGTAAGTATATTTTATTGTAAGAATAATAGGCATGGTATGAGTAACGGAATTCAGTCAATTTAGTGTTACTAATATTTTCTCTTCCCCCCATCCATTTGACTGTTTATTTACATGATTTACTATTTAAGCTAATATTTGCTTTTTAAAAAAATGCTTATTTTCTCTTTTCAGATCTCGGAATGAATGGATATTTTTTGAGGAAAATGTGCAATGATTATTCGACTGTTTTCTGAGCATCTACTGTGTCAAAATGGATTTTAAAAATGGAGAGCGAATTATTGTGTTAGTAGACATGGATTGTTTTTATGTACAAGTAGAGCAAAAACTTTGTCCAGAGTATCAAAATAAACCATGTGCTGTTGTGCAGTACAAATCATGGAAAGGGGGAAGGTGAGCATTGCAGTTTTATTTGTTTTGAGTGACTTGTATCTGTTTGAAATCAAAATCAGTTTTTCACATTCCCATCAACATTTCTCAATTTTCTTACAAATCCTGTGCTTTTTATTCTTATACAGTAACGTCATTTCCGAATTCAAATGGTTTCTAAGTTTGCTGAATGGTGAAACAGTTGCGTCATTTTCCTATTTCCATCTTTAACTTTTAAATATCATTTAAAATAACATATTTTGAAACATTTTTTATGGCCATTAGTCATTCAATTATTGTAGTCCATTAGTCATTCAGTTATTGTGGTGTTATATCCTTAGAAGAGTTAAACCAGTCTTGGAAGTGCTCTTGCAGTTTGCAGAATTTTCACAGATGAAACTTGAAAAACGGAAGACTACTTGTCTTTGATAGTGGTCTTTGTGAGAATGTTGATTTGTATGCATTGGGGAGAAATAAAAGGTTATCGATTCATGTATGTGCGAGAAACAAACGTAATTGCATTCTGTCAATATAGTGGTTTTTCCTTACAAAATACTCATAGACATTATCAAACAAAATCATAAATTTTAAAGTATTTATTATAGTATATAATTTTGTTAGCAATTTATTAAAGAAATAACATATTTATTGGAAAATTCATTTTTTACAGATTTTTTCTGATGGGCACAGTTCAGCAGTTACTGCTAATTGTGTCCCAAACCAAATATCACAGCCAACTTGGGGCCTGAGCATGAACACTGCTAAATAGGATTCCAGGCGATGGCAAGCCGTACTTCTGTGCCTTTTGTTTTATCATTTTGTTCATCCATGCAGTGCCATAAGAAAATACAATTTTGATCCACTAAACCAGTTCTCAGCATGAAACCAACATATAATTGCATATTATACCCATTTTCACAAATATTTCTTTTGGTAAAATACCTTTTTCTTGTACTAAATTATAGCTTCTTTGATACACTTCTGTTATTGAGACTGGATTCAGAAATGTATGTGTGTGTTCATATGTGCATGTATACAAACACATACCTATACACATATGCATAAGTATAACATTTCTGAATCTAATCCTGATAACAGAAGAGTACAGTTATATTTTAAAATTGAAGATCGTTTAACTATTGAAAAATCGCTAGATTTTGAAAACAAAAATTTTTGCTAACGAAAGAAACGTGAATTGTGAGCATGAATGAAAAATCGTTATATTTTAGAAGAAAGACATGTGTGTCAATATGTAAACATTTGTTCCTTGTCAAATCAACATTCTCATGCAAAAAAAAAAAAAAAAAAAACTAAAACTTTTTCCAAAATGTATTTAAATTAATTTGGCTGAGTGATTTTGTTCCTATGACCTTAATCTTAGTTACTATATTTTGTTTCCTTGAATTTTAGTTCTTATTTAATGTGGTGTCTTGAAAACCAGTAAATACAACATTATATAGTAAATGCTATTTGAGAGGAAAAAAAGTTTTAGCTGTATGTTCAGTGTTTTAATAGAAACAAGCTATGATGCTGATAGAGTTTTGTTTAAATCTGATGAAAAAATTTAGTTGTTCATGTGTTATCCAGAGAACGAACATGTTAAATCTCTCAAAATCGTATTAACTCTGGTACTTGCATATTATCCCATTGTTTATGAAAGTTGGCTAACATTGAACCAAGAGAGTTCACCGAGATCCCACCAAAGTATCGTGAACTATTCTTGCAAAATTCTGAGTTGCACTTTTGTTTGCAACTCTTATAATAAAACATCTGTTAGTCTCTCAGCACTATCTACCAATTAGCCTTTGCTGTGGAAGTATTCGACCCACTTCTTTTCTGCATTTCATAAAAAAGATTTCATCGATTTCTGCTATTTTGCGAGGCCTTGGATTTTATCGGAATAGCTTAAAATACAATGAATGCAAACTTCCTGCTGTTGATTTTTCCAGTCTATCACTGTTTTTTTGACAGTGTCCAGCTGTTCTTTTCTCCATTCAATTAATATTAATTTTCTTGATCAGCCTTAAGTGAACTATAGTGCAGTCACAAATATAATTCCTTACACTTTGAATTCTTTTTTTGCCAAATCAAGAGTAGTTATTTTGTATCCTTGTTCATTAAAAAAGTGGCTTATTGAGAATCAATTAAGGTTGCATTAAACAGAAGCATAGATGTTGTGCATTGTTATGTCACACTTATCCATAATTGGCACCAAATTGTGCTGCTTGGTGACAATTTCACGGTCAAGAGAAAAATGCTTAAGTACCTTAATTCCCTCTGTTGTTTACAAGTGTTGTATGCCTGTTGATACTGGGAAATTAAAATTGAGGAGATATCAGTTACTTAAAAAGTAATTATTGTTAAAAATATATAAAATACAAGTATTGTAGTGTTGTAAATGTTAAGCACGTTGTTGCAAAAATTTCTCGAACATTTAATATTGGAGGAGGGCTGAAAAGTGTTAGAAAATCAATTATAACTAACAAGCCAGAGAACCCAAGGAAGATATTTGAATGTCAGTTGAAAAAATAGTCTGAAATATCAGCAAAGGTAGTGAATATATCTATTCTTGTTTTGGATCCACATACTTATGTGAACTGGCTTTTTTATATATGTTCACGAAGACTAACCTCCATTTTGTACTTGTTTACCATACTGAAGATTCATTATTATCTTGAATGCTTGGTTGGAGGCATGCAGCCACAGGTACTTTACCTTCATTGTTATCAGCCGATAAAGTGATATTAAATGCTGGATTAGCACATGCATGGCAATTATCCCTTGATTAATGCCAGCCATAGAGTTAACGATTAAAAATTCACAATTCAGTAACAGTTAAAATTAACAATAACAAATTCACTATCAAAAAGATTTGATAGGTGTACAAGATATTAAGTTTTGTAGTTCCAATCTGTAGATTACATGCTGGTTTATACAGCAGTGTTCAAAGCAGAACATTCTCTAAACCCAGAATGCACTTTTTCTAAAGAAATCTAGTCCTGGCAAGTGCTGCCATCTGTTGGGAGACAAAAGAAATGATTCTCCACAGTGTTTAGTGATGCTACCTGCCTGGATTCCAGAGAAGGCATGGATGTTTGTAAGCTTATAGTGTCTGTGCAGCAAGGGGCGCTCAAAATATATGGTAAGCCGAAAGTCCTCTCGTAAGGTTGGTGGTAAGGGAAAAAGGGGTGGAAGACCCTTGCACCATCACTATGGTGTTTGTTCACCCTTAAAATTAGGGTGGAAATGTGTAATTACTATGACCGGACAACACCTGTATGATCAATGGCGAATTTCCGATGTCCTGCTCGTATCTACCTGTACTTAACATTGCTATAAATTTTATGCATTGCTTGGCATATGATTGCGCTATCAAGAATTTGGTAAAGCTAAAATGAATCACAGAACCAAGTTAGGCATGTGGTTTTTGGAACGTGTCTTTAACATGTTAACACATATAGTGTTATATAAACACTTATATGCTAACCTCACATAACCCAAAGTAATATAATAAGTGTATTTAGTGTAGTAGGGCCCACCACCGGCTGAGTGGTAAAAATCACTGAACACTGGTAGTTCGGTTCAGGGTTTCGAATCCTAGTGAAAATGGACTGGTGGCATGGACGTTTTCATGGTTTTCCCCATGTGTATATGAGCCAGTTTCTCTTACAAAGTCCTCCACAAAGCCATCCCTTCTCTTAGGCAGATAGTCCTCAAGTGCCTTGCTATGAAGCCAAAAGAAACCATTTAATGTAGTAGCTTTCTGTGTGCTGTTTTTAATAGAGATTTAAATAATATCTTTTAATAAATTGTAGTACATTAATTATGGGAATAGTGAATTAAATAAAAATTTATTAAATTAAAAAAGTTTTAACAAATTAACATTTTCTGTAGAATGTCATAAGAAGTGTCTAACAGAAATAATTGTTGCTAATTATATAAATGGTATGCTTTTGAAAATTTAATTTTAGGTGATATTTTGCATTTTATAGACGATATTTTTGTTTGTCAAAGAATATTTCTTAGTCTGTAGTTTTTTTTTTTATTACTTTGTGAATGTATTTTTTCAGTTGAAGTAGTGTTTTGTATAATTTGAAAAAATATTGTATAATTAATTTATCCTTATTTATATATTTTTTTTTAGTATAATTGCTGTAAATTATGAAGCTCGTGCAAAAGGGGTTAGCCGTTTTTTAAAAGGTGATGAAGCCCAAGAAAAGTGTCCTGACATTCATCTGTTCAGAGTTCCTGAAGTTAGGGGTAAAGCTGACTTAACTAAGTAAGGAAAAATATCTTTGATTTGTGTTGTAACATAACATTTATTTTCGATTTGCTCTTTTTATCGTAATATTTTATCTCTTTTTTGTTTTAAACACTGCGAAAATTTCTCTTATTGCCCAATTTATTAAAAAAAAGTATATTAATACCTCTTTTATACTGTGAAACATTTTCATACTAATAGAATTAATTATTATGAAGAAATTTTACTGTAGTTTGTGAATTATTAAAGTTTTCAAAAAATTATTTTAATAATTATAAACTATTTGGTTTATTCTCTCTAGATAAGGTTACGTAAACTCCAGTTAGATTGATGATATAAAATTTTGTATTGTAGTGTTTTTTGAATCCTTATAGATTTTTAACAATTAATATTCTTTTTTCATACTTTATCTATAGTGCTGGAATTAAATCTTAGCATTATATTCATTGCTTATTATCTAATATAAATTATTATATATTTCACCTTAGAAAACAGAACATAGCATTGGCAGAGTGGTTAAGTGTCTGAATACTGGTAATTTGACCTGGGTTTATGCCCAGGCAAATGGGCTGGGTGCAGAATTGTTTTTCACGGTTTTCCGTATGTGTAGCATGAATACAAGCCTTAGAAAGTTTTCCATGAAGACATCTCTTCTCTTACACAGATAGCTCTTGTGTGCTTTGCCATATTCAAATTCATAACCTAATAAATTTGATTAGCACTCCAGCACCTGTTACACTTCAGAGAATTATTCTATAGTTTAAGCATCTAAAAAGAAGAGGAGGATTATTTTTTGTTTTTGTGTGCTGCTGTCATAGGAACAAAAGAAATATAATCTCCAGCTGGTAAAAAATACACTTTCAAGTTAGCATTGTTTGTAAAATTCCAGCATGCAGCATTCTGCATAGCACAGACAAATTATATTTGTCAATGTATCTAGATATGCTGATTTCTTGCAAACGTTTTATATTTATAAAAACAACTTAATAAATTTTTATAGGAAACAAATATATATATCATTGTTTTTCATTCTACAGATACAGAGAAGCTGGAGCTAAAGTTATAGAAGTACTTTGCGAATTCAGTGATTGTGTTGAAAGAGCTAGCATAGATGAAGCGTATTTAGACTTAACTTCTATCATTCAGAAAAAAATGCAAGAAGCTGCTCGTATTACACCTGATCAGTTACCAAATACTTTTGTTGTTGGTTGGGAAAATGAAGAAAGTGCTTCGCAAAAAAGTAGGTGTTTTTTTGCTCAGAAAACATGTATTACAAATATTAATAATACAGGGTGTTTATAAAGTCCCGGACCCATTTTGATGTTTAATAACTCATAAAATAATAAAGATAGATTAAAATTAATAACATAAATGGTTAGATAGACTCAAAATGTTTCATGACCCTTGTCAATGAACTTCCACGTGTGACCCTTTCGTCGCACGGAGAATATCAAGTCGATATTCAATTTCACGCCAGGTACCGGCAAGCATGTCAGCATCAAGAGAGGCTATTGCGGTTGTAATTCTGGCTTTTAGGTCATCAATAATAAACACTCTCCTCCTGTAAACGTTGTCCTTTACAAATCCCCAAAGGAAAAAGTCGAGCGGTATTATATCAGATGATCTGGATGGCCAAGAAATTGGACCTCCTCGCCCAATCCATCTTCCTGTAAAATGGTCATTCAAAGAACTACGAACGATGGTACCCCAATGAGGTGGTGTACCATCTTGTTGCAAAAAGACATGTGGCTGAAGCTCTTCTAGTTGTGGAAATACGAAGTTTTCCAACATGTCTAGTATATGACTGATGAGACCGTCTTTTCTGTAAAAAAGAAAGGCCCAATAACTTGGTCGTGCATTAGTCCACACCACACATTAACCTTTGGGGAATCCCTTTGTGCCTCACGGTATTCATGGCGGTTTTCAGATCCCCATATGCGCACATTATGGCGATTAACAATGCCACAAGGATAAAAGGATGCTTCGTCGGAGAACATTACAGAAAAGTACAGATATTTAGACTGGAAAATGAAATTATCTGAAATTAACCACATGCGCAGACGATATTTACAAAAGTAAAGATATTCAAACCTGAAAAGGAAAATATATAAGTTATTCCATCAATAAATGCCATAAGTTTGTTTATATCTTCATTATTTTATGAGTTATTAAACATCAAAATGGGTCCAGGACTTTATAAACACCCTGTATTAACATATGCAAAATTAGAAATTTTAATATATCCATATTTAGTTTTCCATTCATTGATTCGATTTTTGATTTCTTTTGGTATTTACTTATTATCACAACCACTTTCATGGAAGTTGCCAAATTTTCAGAATTTCACCTTATAAGTTACAAACTACAATGGTTAAAGAAAGAATACAATAAATTTTTTATGGTAAGCAAATGATAATCAGAATTGACTGAGTTGCTGCAAGTATTAGCATGGTAGAAAGTTCGAAATCTGGATGTCCAACATCTGGAATGATCCAATATCTAGACCTCCGGACCACCAGTCAAAATATAAATTTTAAAAATGTCTGATGTGGACATCACATATTACTTCCTTTTATGGCCTATTAAATTATGCACATTTTTTTGCTGCACTTCATTTAAATTTATTTCTTTGAATTAATCTAACTTGATTATCCAATCCCTCAAGGCAAGTTGAAAATGACATAAAAAATTTCAAACTTTGAAATTAAATATCTCGGTCAATTTGTGTCAAATAAGAGTCAAAGTTCTTGTATTCTTATTTTTTCATAATGAGTGCAAAAATTTCCTATATATATGTATAGAAATCAGAAGACCACCTTCAAAGTTGGATTTCATTATTTGGCCAAAATTAATTTTTTTTAAAGTTGACATTACCGAAACATGAATATTGTCATCATTTGAAAGACTTAGATAACTAGAAATATATGACTGTGACTGTGAAAATAGAGGAGGCCAGGTAAAGACTTTTAAGCATGGAAGGGGGTGTATATAAATATAGGAAGAGAGAGACAGGTTCAGATATATAGTGTTACGGAATTTGTGTTTAATTTGCTATTTTTAGTAGAATTATGATTAAAATTGTTTTATATCCCTGTGCTGTGCAGCACGAGACTTATTCGAAGAGAAAGCTATGCTGGGAAAGTTAAAATACAGGAGCACGCATATTTAATAAATAGATATCTCGTAATTGTACCCTTTTACTATCCTGAAAAGTCGAGAAAATACCAGAATGTTCATGTGCATAATTAAAAAGCTTATAAAGGCCGGAGAAAAACATTTCAATTCAGTGTTTTTGAGTTGTTTACTTAGTTCTTGTCATTGATTGTACAAATTCACGATGAGATCAGATTAGCTTTCTCTGTATTTTGAATTGAGTTCTATTTATATTTTAGTAGTTTAAAATATAACTATTGTGATATTGTATGAATATCTCTGAGGAAATTTCAGCATTTTGTTTAATTTTGTGGGACAAGAATAAATTTCATTAACTTTTTATCGACTTGTACATTCAATACATTACGAAGCCGTACACACGCAGCAATACATTTAGTACTGCTGATCATAATAAAAAAAAGGGGAGGTGTACAACTAGACATTACAGCAATCCTACATGCAAAATTTCTACTTTTTAGAGCTAATTGGTTTTGTGTTATGCGAGATTCAGATGTATAAATCATAAAAAAAAAAATCCATTTTACAATCTGTTTTGAAAAAAAAAGTCTTTTATTCTGTTTGTAAATTCAGCACCCACTAGTTGGCCGAGCAGTAAAGTCTCTGAACACTGATTGTTCTGGCCTTGGTTCAATTCCATGCAAATGAGCTGGGTGCATGGGCGTGTTCTTGATTTACCCCATGTGTAACACATATATGAGCCAGTTTCCCTTAGAAAATCCTCCATGAAGGCATCACTCCCCTTAGGCAAATAGCACCTGCAATCTTTGCCGTAATTAAATAAACCAGCCATACATATAGACACCATGCAAAAAAATAGTCAGAATGATTTGGGAGCAATAATAATGGAAGGATTGATAGCAATTATAAATGAAACATTAAAAAAATATTAAATTTATTTGCAAGATGGTTTGACATGAAAAATGAAAGCATAATGATGTACTGTGAATAAAAATGAGTATAAAAATTATTTCATAAGTAAATATTCAGTATGCAGTTATATTAAGTAACTGAAAGTGATATTAAGTTATATTAAGTCACTGAGAATTTAGGTCAGAAGTTTTTCGTAATAACCAAAATCCCAATAAAGGGATCTTTTACTGGATTTAACTTTTTCTTTATTATTACACAAGCTCTGCTAGATAGCTATCTAAGTATTGATTTGTTGTTACACTTTATTGTTTTGGTTAATCTTTCCATTTCTGTAGTGATGAATGGAATACAAGTACTTTTAAGCTAATTTCTTTGTGTTGTACATGTGATTTAACATCACATTTCTGAAAGATTTATTTCTCAGATTTGACATTCTAATCATGAATTTTCCCTGGCATACTTATGAAATTAATTCTAGCACTAATATGAATACAATCATGAAATTTAGTACACATATTTTTTACTTATGTTTGCTGCTAAATAAATATAAAATACTTGAATTTGTTTTAAAATATCATTAAGTAGTTTTCTCTCTTCCTTTAGCTGCAAAATATCTACAGAAAAAAATATTTTTAAATTCCGATTGGGCAGATTCTAATTCTCACTCCTCAGTGGAGAAAACAATTCATTATAGTTATAAAAGTAATGCTTTGAGAATTATATATATATAATCATATGTAATTGGCAAATTTTTGTGTTTTCAAGTGGTATCATAATTAATATATCCCCAGCACAGCCAATGTGCACTACGCGGATAGCTTGGAATTTTCTTGAAACACACCTGAAAAAGTCAGGGAACTGCATTATCCAGTTTCGAGCGGCAACCTTGTATTTTGCAAAATACCATTTTCTTGGTGAAAAATTAGCCTTTTTTCTTATCCTCACTTAATGTTAAATTTTCATAGTTGTATTATGACTAGTGTATTGAACACGGTTAAATCTTACGTATTTCAATAGACAATACTGTTAATCATTATTTTAAAAAATTACTAATTTTTCAGTCATGATTAAAAAAATGCAGTAAAATTTAATAAAAGGGAGAAGGAAAAAAAAAAGAGAGAGAAAAGGAAATCTGAAATGTTTCAGATTTTAACAGTTGCTCAGAAGGGTTTGTTAAAATTTTTTATGCTCTTGCAGAGCATGCATTCTGCCAGTCTGCTCTTGCACTCACTCCTGCTAAGCTCCCCCCCTTTTTTTTTTGCCTTTTTAGCTTTATTATAAAGCATAATTTTCTTCACACTTATGCCCCATACAGTTCAATGACAAAATCACAGAATTTTTAAGAGCTGCATAAGAACATATGTTTAGAATCCCTGATGCAGTTTTAAGTGTTGGCATATATTTTTTTTCATATTTTCTCAATTTATCATATCAATATTCAGTTTTCTTAGTAAGGTGGGTAAAAAAAATTTTTCTTATTATTAACATTTTATGTGTTAACTTTATTATTTATTAAATATCACGCTGTTTACACTTGCACCACATAAATTTCAATTAAACAACAAAATCACAGAACATTAAATAAAATTGAAAGGTAAATATTTTATTCTTTTACGAATGGCAACATTCTCGTGCGCTAGAGATAAAAAATGTTTTAATTCGAGCAGTTTAATGCTGTTTGCTTTGAAATCATTGAGTCTGTTAATAAAAAAAATTTGTTAAAGTTTTACAAAATCTGAAAGAAATAATAAATTAAAAATTGAAAATTTGGGCTTCCACCTTTCTGAAGGTGCACATGTTTGGGTGGAGGGTTACATTTTTCAAAATTTGAATGCTGTATGTACCATCGTTTTTTCATATTGCAAGGAACATATATGCAGATTCGTCAGTATTTAATTTCTTTAGATATAATACAGGTTGATAATATTTAGTGTGAACAATTTTTGAAAATTGATACACCATTTATGGCAGACTGATGCAAAATCCCATTTCGAGAATAATAGCCTTTTTTTGGGCTAAGACTCGATAGCTACTGCTCTGTGCTGGTTATAAAAAAATAATTGCCAAAAATGTACACAAAACTCTTTTTTAATTGATTTCTTTTCTTCCTTTTAGGTAATACAAGTATGTTTTGTATCTTTCGAAAATCTGTTAAACATTAAAAAAAATTTTAGATCATACAGCTTGAAAGATGCTATTTACAAATATTTAATCTTTTTTACTGCTGCATTTGCATTACACTTTTTATCTTAAGGTAATTTATAAAGATCAAATAATATCCAGATTCATAAAAAAAGTTCTAATACAATGACATTTGGAGGGGAATTGAAAAAAAAAAAAAAAATAGCACTTAAGTTAGCTACTATGTAAAAAAATAAGGTGATCATCATGGAGTTTTCAGAATGGAGACTCATGTGGTTAGTAATGAGTGCATCAGCAGTTGACACTCATGCTATTTTGAATTCTTACATTCCTGAAGATGCTATTCTAAGATAGAAAATAATGTAAAATCGATGACATTGAGTTTATTAAAGATGGTTGTATGAACTCTCAGTATTCTAATTTAGTAGTATTTTTAATTAAAATAAAAATCTGATGTGGACACCACATGGCATCCTTGTCTGGAATATTAAATTATATGCATTTTTTGCTGCATTTCATATGAACTTATATCCTCAAAATTCATTAGAGATATATTTCTCATTCAATTAATTCAGTTCTCAGTTACCGGCAAGGCAGAAATTCATAAAACTCCAAAATATCTTTATTAAAAATTGAAAAATATAGAAAACACCAAATACAGTTAAAACTATTAAAAAAAAACTTTTACAATTAAAATTAGAGTTTTTATGCAAAAGCAAGCAATTTGGCCAGTGGGCAAGAAGTTGTGTTTTTTGGTGCACAAAACTGAAAGTTTACTTTTGATCCCACTTGGCAAAAAGACACTGAAGGTGCAGAAATTGACTTAATTCACTATTCTGCTAAGTTTTGAATGTAAACAAATATGGCTGCTATGGTGAACAAAATTAGGCTTATCAGCACTTAAACAACTTTTAAGTTGTTAATAATTCTAAAACTATTGCATGCAGATTAACTAAAGGCATGAAAACCATAACTGGAAGATAAGAAACAACATAATTCAATCATTTTGAGTGCAAAAATGTACAATTTATCAACATATAAGAATAAAAAAAGTGAGCTCATGGAGCCGAGTAACAGAGTGGGTACGTATGTATACTTTTAATGTGAACGATTACAACCAAAAAGGAAGTTGCACAACTACATGTTATAGCAGTCCTATGTACAAAATTTCAACTTTCTGAGGCTACTCATTTTAGTAATCTGTTTGGGGGAAAAAAAAAAGAATCCTTTATTCTGTTATTAAATAAAGGTGTCATGCAAAAAAAAACATTGTTAAATTACATTTGATAGCGGTCAAAATAGATATTTTCATTGAAATATGATTCCCGGAATTTTTCATTATTAAAATACTTCATTTACTTCAAACAAGGAAATAAAAATAGGTATTATCCTGTCGACTGGGAAAGTTGGCTGCTGTGGAGCCATGGAAATGGACAGAGATCCTGCCAGTTGTTCCTGTGGAATTCTTAAGTAACTGACACCTCTTTAATAAACAATGCGTATTTGATCCATGTACTCTTCATAAAAAGACTTTTGTTGATTTCTTGTATTTGTTAGACTCTCAGATTTTACTGAAAGATATCTCTAGAATGATTTGTGTGCAAACTTCCCATAGCTAATAGTTCCAAACAAATATTGTTTTATTGTATACTCAGCTGACCATATCATATTCTTTAAAGCTATAAATCCACATATTAATGAATGAATACTAATGAATCCTCATATTTAACTGACCATATCATATCCATTAATGCACCTTTTTTTCTTTTTTTTTCTTTCTTTTCTTTTTTTTTTTAAATGGTAAGATCCCATAACTTCAAAAATAATCCATTGTTTGCTGTTCTGTAGAAGGCAGATTCCCAAATTTTACTTTATTTTTCAAAATACAGGGAAAAAATACAGCAGTAACAGTTAACTTACGTCCTTGTTCATAAAACAAAAGTATTGAAAATCTCTTACTCAGGGTTATATCAAATGAAAGTGTAGGCATAATAAGTGTGTCATTATCTCCCTCTTATCCATAATTTATGTAAAACTGTATAGCTCATTGACAGTTTCACATTTGACTAATACAATGATGTACCAAAAATTATCACTTTAATACCATATTTACTGATATATTTTCCTCTCAGTTTTTTCAGCATGTGATTTAGAAACATCTGATTTCTGGTAACAGTGCCAAATGTATGCACAAATAAGAAATCATCTTGTGTAAGCAAAAAAAAAAAAAAAAAA
>KK112172.1:203559-226270 GCA_000611955.2 Stegodyphus mimosarum
AAAAAAAAAAAAAATACTGAAATTGATAAGTTCTTTAAAATACATAATTTAATAATAGTAGTGTACCTTTATGTGTGCTTTTTAGTGTGCTGTGTGTATCATTTGAGTTGTCTCTTCAGAAATATTAGACTGCATATTTTCCATTTCCAGTTTTTAAGCATTAAAAGTAGTAGGAAAGGGTAGTAGTATGCAAGTAAGGTAGGTAGTAGTATGCAAGTAAATGTTATATATGGTAAGAAAAATTCACACATTTATAAATTCATAACTGGGAATATGCACTTTACAAAACATATTATTGCAGTCTCTGTGATGAAAGGATGTCTTGAGTAAAATGTATTGATAATTAACATAAGCAAGCAAAACATTTGCAATAAGCATACTCGTAAGGTTTGAAAAAAAATATAAAATTAACTGTAATGTTTGTAGTAATAATTTGATATGTATTGTTTGCTTTTAGATGAACTTCATAAATGGCTTCAAATAATATATGAAGAAGATCATTTGTATAATGATAAAATGTTGGCAATTGCAGCAGTTATTGTTGAAGAAATGAGATCTGCTGTTTATAACAGAACTGGATACAGGTGCTCAGCTGGGATAGCCCACAATAAGGTAATTTTTTTAAAATCAATTTAATTATACTGAAAGAGGCCATTGTAAGAAAATCAGTAATTGTACTGACTTTTGTGGTAAATTCATAAACATATTTTTTAAAATCAATTTAAAACTTCTCCCACACCCCACAATATCATAGCTGTCAACTATCCTGGTTTTCCATCATATGTTTGCCAGTACATCATCGAATTACCCGATCTGTTATTTTTAGCCTTTTCCAAGCAAAAATAGTTCTGAGCAGTAAATGAAATATTTTAAATCAATGCATCTTAAGTTATGAAAGTTCCATTTCCCCCACTTTTGTGATTTTTGATATAATTTCACATATGAAATTAATTTAGCATAGCCATTTGGTAAAACTTTTTATGAAGTTTCAACCCGATGTTTAATCAGTTTATATTTTATTATGTCAGTGTGTGATATATTATTTCATTTATCCACATAACAGTATATTACATATTATTAATTTTATTTTCATTGTATTTAAAAGTACTTTGAGAAATAAAAAGTTTTGGTTTTCTATTCTAGACTTTCTCAGTACAAAAGGTGTAAGAAAATTACAAAATTAAATTAGCCAAAGAATGTGCAAATTAGAATATCTGATTAAATATTACTATATTTTACATCAGAATCATATTATGAATAGTACATTGACCTGAATTATGCATTATAAAGTGAATTTAAGCCAATTTAGAGTTTTTTTTTTAAATGCATTGCCAGCCAGCATCAAAACCTTCCAGAAATTCTCAGTTTTTGCTCAAGAAACACTCAGATTTTTATATTTCAAGGTTGACAGAAATGCAGTATGAAAAGGTTTAGAAAGAAATCATCTCCTTCCCTCTCCAGACAAAATTATACTAATTAAAAAGGCAAAATGGCTACAAAAATGCAAGTACAGTACAAAGTCCGAGATCCGGACCTCCAATATCCGGAATGATCTAAAATGCAGACCTCAAAGCCACCATCAACCTTTTTTTTTTCTTTTGATTTTTCTGGAGGGGAGTATGCTTTATGCATGCACATTTGATTTTTTTTCCTCCTCGTAACAAAACGTGGAGAGTCCCGTTTCTTAATCTCAGTTCGGCACTAAATAAACCTCATTATTGAAGAAATAATCATTTTAGCATAAATTTATATGCTTATTTATATGGATTTTATCTCCAGCGTGGGAGACTGTATCGGAAATTCTAAAGATATGCTCATTTTAAAATTATTTTGCAATATTGCTTTTGAACTGAATTTTATGGATTAAGTGCGAAGAACATGATATTTAATAAATAAAAGTAACCCACAAAACGTTAAAAAAAAAGCCACCCCTTCGGGTGTAATGTAAAATCTGAAAAGCTTCCAGATTTTTTTTTATATTTGTGTGTTTTTTATTGTATTATGCTTTAAGCACCTCATGTTTATCAAACACATGACAGCTTGAGTGATAACTCATGCAACGATGCCTAAATTTGTTTTTATATTAGTAATTCGATAACTAAGAGTATTATCCAATTACAGATTTAAGTTAAATGTGGTAAAATGTTAATGAGGAAAGATTTAACAAAAATTTCTTCCCACATGCTAAAAATAGATTTTGTTAATGATAGGCCAAAAGATTATATTTAGTGCTATTTGAATTAAGAATAACTGATTTGTTATTCACATAAAGCCAGAACTGACTCCGGAGCTCACATGGCCGCACCGGGCAGCAGAATTGAGGGAAGAAGAGTTAAACAGAAGTTTTTCATTGCGATGACAATGCCCCAGTCATCAATCAATTAACAAATGGCAAAATCTGTAATGTAGTTCTAGATCCAAAAAATACCGCTACTGATAGTGAAGAAAGTGACAGAGAGGTTATTCAAAAAGAAAAAATTTCGATTGACAAGTTAGTCAGAATTCTCGAAACAGCAATTACAGGACTTGAATAATGGAACTTAGTAACTGAACAAGAAATTATATGTCTATAGAATTATGTACATTGAAAGAAATGTTTAATAAAGTAAACATATAAATATTAAACTCTTTTTTTATACCCAAGATCATAAATGCTTCATTATTTCATAAATCACAATTTCATATTTTTAATATTATAATTTCTACATTTCATCTTAGTAGATTTAAATTGATGAATCACCGAAGTCCCGACAAATCCGGATCTCAGACTTTGTATTGTATTTTTTACAGCAGTGACTATCAAATTATCAATTGAAAGAAGTTAATATGAAAATGGCAACCAACAAACTATAAAGTATTATGTTAGAAGTTTTATAGGCTTGTGGAATTATGTTAATTTTCATAAATTTCGAGTGGACTTCGTCAATTTCAAAATTCATCGAAAATAAAAAATTTTTATTAGAATATGAACATTAATAAGTTAGTGATTACTACTGTTTAGATCAATAATAATTGTCTTAACTGTAGTAGATTATTGTAATAGATTAGTTTTAATAACTAATTAATAGTTTAATAGAATAGTAATTACAGATAACTGTGATAGATTAGTAGTAATGTAATAAACTGAAAGTATTTCATAATTACTTCAGCTTGAATAATATAGCTTGAGTGAAATTTTAATTTAATCACTTAATTCTTTTGCCCGTACCCCATGCAGGCAACCCTTTTTTGGCACAGCATAACTTATCCATATGTGGTACAAGCATTTCATTTCCAAAATTTTAAGTTTTTGACTATCCCATATTATTTATTTTAATTAATTTAATTTTTCTGTTTCCAGATAGGGTTTTTTGACTATAAAAACAAGTTTGTACGCTTTTTTGGTTGTATGTTTTTGTTTTTGCTATTCAATTTGTAATTAAACATCTGCTACATTGTGTTTTAAGTTGCTAAATGTTTTGCTTACAACAGTTTTATTACAAATTAATAAACTTTTGTAACCTTATTAAAAGCATATAAAGTAACTTTAATAAAAATAACTTTAGTTATAAAAGTATTGTAATTTGCATGTTTTAATTTTTGTTTGTTCCTTGTTTTAAAATTGATGATACCAAGATAAAATGCTAAGTTATAGTTAAAATTTTCACATGTGTAATAAATATAAAGCTATGTAAAATGTATATTAGCCTTGACTTAAAATAACAAGTCAAATCATGACTATCAGAGGCGCTAAAACAGCAAGAATCAGTGTTAATAGTCATAAATTTGCAGGACTAGTTTCGAAGGATTAAATATAGAACCTGCTCTTCAGCTGCAGAAGTGCGAATGACAAAAGAATAAGATAGAATGAAATAGATGAAAGGAAAGTCATCAAGCTGTGGGTGCCCTCGGTTGAAGAAAAATGAAAAAAGCTATTAAATAATTTCTTTAAAGATTAGAGTAAAGACAAATTGGAATTGGAATCATTAACTAGAATTGATAGAATTTTGTAAATGTGAAACATTTCTAGTAAATCTAATTTGCCAACTGAACATGTTTTTGAGTAATTTTGTCTGCAGAAAAATGGAAAATGGGATTTTTCTGGCCTACAGTATTGGATAACAAAGGATTTATGTACTTATTTTTCCTAACATGTGTCTCATGTTCCTTAGCATGAAATTTTAAAGGCTCTTTTAGTTTGATCATTGTAAATTAAACCACATTGGCAAGGATTCCTGTATATACCCCATGAGTTCATATCCGAAATGGGGTGCTTAAGTATAAAACTGCAAATTTTATTGATAGAAGAGAAAACAATCCAAAAGGTGAATTTTTGTCATATACATGCAATTTTATAGCTAATCAATGAAAAGAAAGGAATGACAACAGAATTCTTATAATGTGCTAAAACGACAGGATGCTTTTTGTTGTATTGAGATGAGAATTTTTTAACAACTTGATCAATAATGTTAGGTGAAAAGCCTCTATCAATAGCTCTGTCTTTTAAGTAATTAAGTTAATTTGCATTTCTGCAACTGAGAAAGAAAATTCTATATTTAAACCTTTGAAACTAGTCCTGAAAATTTATGAATACTAAGCGATTCTTGTTGCTGTAACCTATAATTATCTTTAGAACCGATAATTACTTGCATTTGTTAAAAAAAAGGTGACATTACTGTGTTGTTTTATGTACAATAAATGTTTTATTCATATTTGAGCGTGTGCACCAAAAGCTAGCATTACTCTGATCTTTCTAATTTTTATCTATATATATAATTTATTTTTGGCAAATTAATGATTGTTCATCTAAAAATGTAGTTTTCTTTCAAACAGTTTTTGGACAGTGTCCTTAAATTTAATAACTGTTTAAAAGCTTAGAAGTTTAAAAATGTATTATGCTTATGTGTTAAGGGAGAAAAGGCCAAGTTCCACCACCCCTGCCCAAAAAAAAAGGCCAGTAGTTGCCAACTTTGGCACAAACACAAATTAATCGGTATTGGAACCGTATGATGTTGCAAAATTTTTAAGAATAGAAATTTTTCTTTCTTTTTTAACAAAAAAAAAAAAAAAAGTATCTGTGAGATGTACCAAATAATGAAGAGGTATAGTCACACAAATAAAGTACAATTTTTAACTTCAGTGGGCTGTAGCACATACATTTATTAATAAGTAAAATTTTCAAATGGAAGCCTCTCATGACTTCAGTACTTTTTACATAACTCAAAATGCACCATTCCAGATGCAGCTTTTTTCATGATTCTGCCCAAAGGTCTCTTAAATGACAGCAGAGCACCTCTGCGGTTATATAACATTATCACATGGCTACTCATGTTGAATTGTGGAGGCATGGCATCCAATGGAAGGTGATGCTATTAGTTCCTGTCTAGAGTATCATATATTGCAGAGTAACTGCAGTGCTCCAATGTGCATGAAATGAAGTTTTATCTGAGTCAATGGAAGAGTGCATAGTGATATTCAAAAGACATGGAATCTGTGGGAATGTGAGTCAGCAACTGGTTTGCAGCTTGTAGATGGCCATTTTTTACTGCCATCAAATTCATCTGTTGCTGGTCATCAAAAACTTTTACATGGAAGAACTCAAAATGGCTGATACTAATGTTATGTATATATCAAGTGGGTACTGGGTTCTTCAAAATGGCGGAACAAGAAACATAAAGGGTACAGCAAGACACCAGTATAAGTCATACTTAGCAGAGTTCATGTGGTGGCAGAAGCTGTAGCTCAGGGTAAAAAACCATTTGAAGCTTTTTTAGAAGTGAATGCCAAGCATTTTCTTTTGAGAATAATGAAACACTAATTGTATCAATTAACTACCAAAGTTAGCCAATCCTTCTCCAGTAACACATAAGTACCAAAATTATAACTAACTTTTATCTTGAATTCCAATGCTGGTTACTGATTTTATTTGATGATTTTTAAAATTATATATTAAGAATTAATAATCATATGCTTTTCAATCTTTCTTAGATGCTTGCAAAGTTGTCATGTGGTCTCCATAAACCTAACAAACAAACAATTCTGCCTCAGTCATCAGTGCAGTTACTGTATAATACTATAAAAGTCAGCAAGGTGTCAGTATAATTACTACAGTGCTTTCAAATTCTTTTTTTTTTTTTTTTTTTATTTTGTATGTTCATTTTGTGAATGAATTTTATAGACATGCTTATTTATTTTGCTTTATTATTTTTTAATTTGTTATAATTCCTGTAAATAGAATATTATTTTCAGTATGGTTGAAAACATTTAATAAGTAATTGTAATTCATAAAGAAATATTTGTAACTGAAAAACTTGTACATGAAACTGAAAAAGTGTATTTGTTTGGAAAACCAGAATTTAAGTATTTTTATTGTACCTGTATTTTTGTTTTCCTGTTATTTAGCAATTTTTAAAAATATTTTCATATATAAAATTTTTTAGTTTACTTATTTATTTACAGGTTTAAATTTTTCTTTAATGATTTTTAATGTAGCCGAAATCTCGGAGGGAAGCTAGGTGAAGAAGTGGCTAAAAAGTTCAATGCCAAAACAATGGGAGATTTGTTCAAAATACCAAAATCGCAGTTTATTAATGCATTTGGGGAAAAAACTGGGTAAGCCATTCTTATTGATTTTACTGTTTCTTTTAAAAAAAGTTAATATGTTTAAAAAATTAAAGAAAAAAAATTTCTTTTGAAGGTATTGGCTGTATAATATCTCTCGGGGAATAGAAAATGAGGCTGTGATTTCGAGACAGTTGCCGAAGTCTATCGGTTGTGGCAAAAACTTTCCTGGAAAAGGAGCCCTTAGTACTAAAGATCAAGTATGCATCTAGATTTCAGCTTTTGTTTCTTGAATATATAAATAGTGCATTGGTAGAGTTTCTTTTTTTATATGTATGCTGTTCGAGTCAGAACCTTTACATCATCATCTAAAATTTTGTAGTTTTGTGATCTTTTAACATCATTTATTTATTCGTTTGAAAAAAATTTGCTAGATGCCATTTTACAAGCACATGTTCTATTTAAAAACTAGCTGCTTGTGTGGCTAGCCACCTAAAATAGTTATTTTATAATAACTAACTATTTTAGGTGGCTAAAAGAAAATTTATGTAATGATTTTTATGAATGCAGGTAGTGTAATTTCATAAAAATATTTAATATATCTGATTATGTATTTAAATTAAATATTAAAAAGTAGAAAATATATTATTAAGAGCTCTGTTTATTGCTTTTAACTCATTTAGTTTGTTACTCAATAACTTTCCAAATTAAATTTGAAAATTAAATATTTTAGGCTTTACTGAATAAACACATTTTAGCCTGGTGAAGATAAAAGCATTTTATTTCCAGCATTGGCAGCACATTGCTTTCAAATAGACAGCTGTGTGAATTGAAATTAAAAGATAAATATCTTACATTTTTCCAAATGGCAACAGTATGGTGCTTGAGAGATATTGCCACTGCTTTCTTTCAAATCGCTAAGTTCCTTAGTAAAAAATTCATTAAATTTATACAAAATATGAAATAAATAAAAAAAAATTAAAAATTTGCACTTCCAGGGGAGAACTACCAGTATTCATAATTTGATGCCAATTTTTCTCAGTATGGGGAATATACATACTCATATACATGCATAGATTCTTGATTATTTAAATTCTTTAAAAATAATACATGGTGATAATATTTGATGGCAACAATTTGTAAAGTGATACAGACAAAAAAAGGGAGGTTCGAGACTTGTAAAATTTCTGATACTAAAAAGGTATTGCAGCTTACCTAAACTGAAAGCTTAACATCCATTAATACAATTTTTATTTTCAACAGCAAGCCAGTTGCTGTTATTTTCATCTTTTTTATTAATTTCTAAAACAATAACTTCATTTCTTAACTTTGTAAAAGCTTTTAAAGAATATTTGATTTAGGTATTTTACAAATACAATGCAAGGTGTAAAAGTACCATATTTGTTGTTGCTGTTGTAATACTGTGAGTTATAAGTAAAGTACTTTTTTTTTTAAATTTATATTCATCATTTTCAAAAATGCATTTTTTACAAAGAAACTCAAATTTGGATTTAAAGTTTTGCATTGGTGTTCATTAATGAATGATAAATGCTGTTGTCTTGTATACTTATTCATGTCTGTGAATATAAATAAATTATGCACAACTTACAAAATATTTGAATGAATCTTCTATACTTATTCATGTCTGTGAATATAAATAAATTATGCACAGCTTACAAAATATTTGATATTCACTATTAGCTTGTAATTTAGGTTACTCACTGGTTAACACAGTTAGCAAGTGAAGTAGAAGAAAGACTGCTGAAAGATCAAGAAAATGTAAGTATAGTTAGTTCTTTAGGTACTTTCTGATTATGTACGCACCCACTGAAAAATCGTTGAGAAAAAGTATTTGTGTGGCAATTCATATATGTATGTAGCACATGTGTGTTTCGGCTGGTGCACAAAGTCAATATTGTATAGATGCCAAATTTGTAGGGTTTTTTTTTTTTTTAATGAAAACAAATTACTGTCTATTAAAAAGTACTTCACAAAAAGGTTGAGTGTTTTAATGATTCTTGCATTTTTAATTTTACAGATTTTATTGTTCTTTTATGGAATTGTTAGTGCATCACCATTTTGAAAATGGCTCTTGCTTTTGATGAAAAATTAGTCATGAGCAAATTTGCTACTTTTTTGTTACTGGTGTGGATAATCAGAAAATATCTTTTTATTATTATTTTAATGGAAAAATGTATATAAAATGCTTTAAGTTATCATCAATTAATTAAGTAATAATTAAATTTTGGTGTTAAAAAGATCAAATTAGGGTTTAAGAAATTGGTTTAATGCTGTGTGTTTATGTGTAATAGTAAAAAAAAAAAAAACATATTTTCCTGTAAAGATTTGTTAAATTTGCAAAAATTTGTGCTAGGTATATGACCATGAAATTAAATTCATATATGATTGAAAGTTGATCTGTGATTAATTATAATTGTTTTAAGATTATTTCCTCTCCTAGAATCGAAGAATTGCTCGTTTGCTAACTGTAACTGCTCGAATTCGTGGGAGTAGTGGATATTCAGTCATTTCAAGATCTTGTCCTATTCATATTTACAAAGCACAAAGACTGGCGCATGATGCACTCATTGCAATTCAGAAGTTGAATACTGCTCCTGCTTCAAGTGATATGTGGTAAACAAAGCAGTTTTAGTATGCATAAATTGTTTATTTTTAAATGTAATGAATTTTGCTCTATATCTTATGAATTTTTTATAGGTCACCTGCAATTAATAGTTTGGCCATGTCGGCAAGTAAATTTGAAGATAAAGTTGATAGCTGCACAAGTGATATACAGTCTTTTTTTGTGAATACCAAGCAGCCCGATGAAAATGTAAAAAGTGTAACAGATGATATATCTGAAGCAACTAACACTTCAGTGGCTAATGATACAAATAAAGACAAAGGAAGTTTTAACCCTTCTGATGCCAGTGTGATAACCTCATTCAATTCTGATTTGAATTACACTGTTTCATCTCCTAAAAAGACTATTTCAAGCTTTTTCACTAAACTAGTTGATAATGTAAATAGTACCAACATAGATAGTATGAGCATAAACAACAAATTTCAAAATAAAATAGAAAATAATCTTTCTAGTACTGATCAAAATTATTCTGATGCTCTTGCAGAGAAAAGTATCAGGTTTATATCTCATGATAAGACAGAATTAGAACTGAAAAATGAAGAAATTCAAGAATGTGCATCTAAATTACCAGAACCTGCTGCTAGTAACCCTAAATATGCGAAAGGCTTTTTCTCAAGAAAACTTGAAGAGCGTATTTCCAGCAAGCAAGTTCAGCATTCATCAGATATATGCACGTTAGACAATAAAAGTAATTCCAGCAAGGACAAAATTTCTTTTTCTTCAGATAGTGTAAGAGAGGAATCTGGTTCTATCTCTCATGGTCTGATTACTGAAACTGATGAATATTCACTTTCATCTAATAATGATCCATATCCAGATCTGGATCCAGAGTTAACTAAAATATGTGATAAATGTAATCAGCGTATTCCAATATGGGAAGATGAAGAACATTTAGATTATCACGTAGCTTTAGATTTGTCTAATGAATTTGCACAAGAACCTGTATCAAAACACACAAATTCTATAAATTTTTGCAAAAGTTTTGGACAGAATTCTAAAAAAATTAAGACTAAAAGGAAAAATGCATCAAAATCTTCGTCTAAGTCTAAAAAAGTTTCTGTACAAAGCAATACTCTAGATGCTTTTATTAAATCTTGAGTTTTAAGATTTTATTGGTCATAATGATTGCCATTGACATAATTTTAAATATGATTACTGATTTTTTAAAATTAAAAATATGATTTTTAATAATTATAATGTATCTATTTTTTAAATCATTTATATATAACTCTAAATATGTGGGGAAAAGTATTTTTCATATCGTATATGAATTTTTTTAATCTGATGTTGAGAATAGACAAATGTAGCAACTAAAAAGCATGTGAATATTGTAAATATTACAGAACAATAAAAATTAAACTATAAAAATTGCTGAACTATGTCTCTCATTTAATAGTAGAAAAATCAGTGTGATAATTACTATATTATGTATATAAAGCTTTAAAGGAATACATCCCCACTTAAGTGCCCTATGGTAGTGATCTCAAACTCAATTGCATGTGGGCCGAATGCACGATCTGAAAGCAGTGGACAGGCCAAAATACATTTTTAGCAAAACAAAAATTAAATTTCAAATTTCACTTACTTAATATTATTAAAACATATATAAACAACAATACTGATAATAATAACACAAAGGAAAAATTCAAATTTATGTTTACTTTCTGTTTGAAGTTTAAATGTTGGTACCTGTAAGAAATTTCTATTGGTTATACTCTGTAGTTCAAACATATTAAGAGCAAAATATTAAATTTTAATTTGACATTTATTTCAAATAATTTCAGTACACTTAATTAACCATCAAATAACTTAAGCAACAAATTTAAGAATAATGTAGCATGTCAAGTGACAGGCTAAATTTACTAATTGTACCAATGTTGGTACAATTAGTACAATGAATATACCACATTGATATGAATGTACCTGAAATGATATACATTCAGCTCTTGATTAATCTGAGTAATACTAGGAATGTCACCGTATTTACAGTTTTCTGTAAAATGCGATAATTTAATGTGATAATTGCATTAAATTAGGAACCTTATTCTAGTCATGTCACAGCTGGTATAGTGATTAGTGACCCTTACTGCCATACCGATGGACCTGGGTTCGAATTTGGAGAAATAATGGATATTTGTAGGCATATGGCATCTGTATGGAAAGGGGCATTCTATATACACCAACAATGAAATCATCTCGTGATGTAGGGTAAGAGATGTGGGAAATGCATGGACTTCCCTCCTCCACTCCCAAATGTTCTCAAAATTTGGAGCCAAACTTCACAGTTAATATGGCTGAACTATATCTGTATGACCAATAGTGAAATTCTACTGTTCCACCCAATTCTACCTGTTCCTATACAAGCATTCAGTGACAAGACCATTATTTTTTCTTTCAACAACAGTTGTGCACATGATGCCAGTTCATATCTTTGTCTTTAAAGCTAAGCAGCAGATTTGCAACAAATACATGATTGAAATGCATTCGCAGGCCACGAGTTTGAGACCACTCAATACAGGAAGAAATGATATACATTCAGCTCTTGATTAATCTGAGTAATACTAGGAATGTCACCGTATTTAAATTATCGCATTTTACAGAAAACTGTAATGTGATACTTGCATTAAATTAAGAATCTACTATAACTATAGTAGATTCCTAATTTAGCAGGTATAAGAGTCATGGATAACCCAAATTCACTACTAATGCAAAGGTAATTAAATTTGGTTACATAAACTGAATCAGTATTGATAGAAAAAGAATACAGTAGAAAATGGAAGAATAAACATAATTAGGAATAAAGAAACTAAGTTATAAATAGCACAAAAGAATAGTATTTTAAAGACAATTTGAATAATGTTATTCAGTTCAAACTTGCATAAAAATGTATGTTAGAATTTTTTTATTTTTCAGTTATATTTGAATTCAAAATTATACACAGTTTTCCTGTGGATAAAAATAATTTACAAATACTGTATCACATACTACATTGCTGTTATGCCATTATTTTTTCTTTTTGTAATCAATTTTTATTAAGCTGATGATTTGTGATAAATAACTTTACCATCTTCTTACAATAAAATAAACTTAATTTATTTTATCTCCCCCTTTTGTACAGGGCTCACTTTATTCAGAGTTTCAAATGCATAAGCTTCTTTAACATCCTAATAACAAAAAGAGGAAGATTTAAGAATTCCCATGGCATAAGAATTTAGAAACAGCTATTGTCACATTTACTTGCATCCAAAGATCATGATTTTCTGAGCAGTAGGAAATTATTCTCCTGCCACCAGAAATTTAAAGTCTAGCTCAATTTTTTATTGAAACCTTTTTTATACTGCTAGGAGTTTAATGTAATGAATTTTTATGGTACTTTTTATAATAGTACAACCATTTGTCACTTGCTGAAAATAAAAGGCTGTTTTTTTTTTCAAACTTCACATGTAACATCTCGCCGAAAATTGAGCAACTAACTGACACATCCCTTTGATATTCTTGCTGAAAATTTTGTCAAAAGCATTGTCAACCAACTCATTGAGTTTTCTAAATATAGAAACATGCTGGAAGTCTGGGCCTTAAATACTTCTAGAGGTCTTAAGCACTTAAAGGATTTTGGTGCCCCACATATATTTACACTAGTCCCTCCCATTTCTTCTTCTCTCTCTTTTGCTTTTCTTTCATTTCTACAGTATACATACTATGGTATAAAACCAGCTATGAGAAATTGTTGTGCCCTCCTTCAGTGGCGGATTGGCTAAAGAAATCAGCCCTGGTAGGAAAAATATGTTGGCCATATATATATGTATTCAAATAAACTACAAATAATAAATAACAGTGATTAAATAATTATATAAACAAAACAGCGACTGATTCATAATAGCCATTTAAATATTTTTTAATTCCAGGTGCCTGGGTAAATATTTCCTCCATTATATCTTCATTTTTCATTAATGATTCATTATCATTAATGACTCCAAATTAGTTTGCTTCATAGTATTCCTTAATCTACTTTTTACAATTTTTTATTTTGAAAACATTCTTACGTATTCATCGTTATAGATAGGATGAGTACAAATATATAACCAAAAAGACATTGGCATACACAATACTATATAAATTATATTTCAAGAGTAATTTATATGCACACAAGAAATTGCATTTTAGCATTGGATGAATGCTCATTAATTGATAGAGGTCTCTCTCCTTCTGACTCGGTATTAGATTCAGAATAATGATTTTCAATTGAATTTTTTAGTATTTCACATTTAATTACTAGATCCTGATTTTCGCCCTTAAGATTTTTATCAACTGTTACACCTGCATAGTGCCCAAATAATATAGAAAAGTAGTTGAAAAAGTTCAGCGACAGTGGCTTCGAAAAGTTTTTGAGATCGAGAAGTGATGTCTTCATACAACTTCCTATGCCCTTTAAACCTACTTTCCATCAATGAAATGGTGTTATTCATTATAAAATTAAAGACAGTAACTTCAAATTGTTTGATACAGCAACTGAAATTACAGTTGGCCGATTCTTCCTTGTACATTTGTTTCACTTTTCGGCATCTTCTCGCAGGTAGCTCTGTACAGACATTAGGTTATTTTCAGAAAGCAGAAGAGATGAAAAATGAACAATGCCTTTGCCGGGACTCGAACCACGGATCTCTAGAATACACGCCCAGCGTGCTGACCACTGTGAAGGCATATGTAAAGAAGGAAGAAATACCTTGTATACTCCACCTTTTAAAGGGCGACTGGGGTTTGCGGACTCAATTGTAAAATCCTGGTGGTGGAGAATCATCATTCACCACCCATTTTTAGTTCGGGTGCCACTGTAGAGACATTAGGTATTTTTGGAAAGCTGGAGAGATAAAAAATGAACAAAGCCTTCGCCGGGACTCGAACCATGGACCTCTGGAATTCGCACCCAGCGTCCTGACCACTACACAACAAAGGCGAGATAAATACCTTATAACTCTTCTTCTATAATTATATCACAACCTAGCCTTTCTAGTTTATTATTGCAATCCATTTCACATAATTTTGATGCGTTAAATATTAAATTGAAGTTTCTAGAAATGGCTTTTAAAAAGCTCGCAGCCTCTCTAACCATATTATATGGTAGGATGTAATTTCGTTACTGCCTCAGCATATTGAAATATTTTCAAATATACGTGAGCAGACAAAATTATTCTAAAAGTTGATATCTTATACAGAATAGATTTTGCCATTTGTCATATCTGTGCATTTTGTATACCATTGGAAGATGTACTTTTGAGTGAAAGTATTAATTCTACGCTTGTACCCTCACTCACAGGGCTGTTTCGCCGAATCATCTGTGTCGATTCGATTGAGTTTCTCGATCGACACGAAATCACACTGGCCCACCTGCCCTCCCTTCCTTGGTGCACATGCTTATTTTTCTTAATGGTTAATTCCAGATCTGCTAAAAGTTTTTTTTAACCACATCTATTTCAGAACTAATTATTAACATTTTCCATCATTAAGTTTGTCTTGTATACATTTTAATAGTTTTTGTCTGGCTACATTAAGGAGAATACTCACCTGTACATAATGTATATAAGCTACTTATTCATATTTTAATCTCTGTGAATGCTACTATAATATGTAACTTTGAACCTGCAAATAGTAGTTGGCCAGCTATGTATCTCATGTTTTTAGTTTTGCCAAATGCATCGCAAACCCTTGCAGAACATGCCTTCCCAAGATGTCACCTTTCTCTTGGCATTTTCAATCCAAATAACTACTGCAGAGGCCAGGAACCTCAATTCTTTTTCTCCTTTTAGGTCCTTACTATGTGAACTCACATTACATGTGTCTGGCTCTATAAGGCACTTTCTGAGACTCTGGTAAGAGCAGGGAAAAATTCTCCTGCTGATAGCCAGAGTAGTCACAAAATAGCAAAGTATCTTTCCATAAATGTTTTAAAACATCTACCTTATGTTCTATCATTACTACTACGTATTTCTGTTCTTCAGTAATTTTGCCAATAAAAATTTTCAGCCCCCAAAAATAAATTAATTAGTAAAACCTATAAAATATGTAGAAATAACCACATTTACTGCTTGCACAAAAAAAAAAAAAGCATTATCCACACAAAACATGCATGCATTATTCTAACAAATAGAGAATTTAATAAAAGACTGGAGACAAGAATTTGCAATTCATATCATATGAATCACTTTCTGAGCTGAAAGGCAGATTAAATCAAGGCTGTTAAAGAAAGCTCTTATTGTACATGTCGTATTGGTTCCAGAAGCAATAATACAATATCATTCCTTCCCTGGTTTTTGTAATTTGCATATGGAAATATTACAAATGTACATCTCACTACTATTCTTTAGCTTTTAATTTTTCAGTTTTAAAAGTTGTTTTCAGAAAATAGCTAATTGTAAACTAATAAAAAAAATCATCTATTTAAAAAAGCAGTACAAAAGCAGCAATTTAAAATTTTAATGCATTTGAAAATTCTCCCCTAAACTGGAAGAAAGCAAGACTAAGAGCTTTCAAGTGCGTAATTTGAAAAAGATTGGAGATGGCAACAGTTTTGGTGATGTAATCTTACACCCCTCCTCTATCCATGCTACTACTTTTAACAGTTGGGAGTATTGCATCAGTGATGGAACACGTGCAACTGCACTCTGCCAAAAAAATGTTTATTGTAAAAACTCAACAGCAAAACTTCAGACATCAGCCCCAAGAAACATTTAAATGTTAGCTGAGGCTTATGGATATGAAATGGAATGGAGGGGAGAGTCAATGCAGTGTAAGTGTCCAGAATTCCCAAAACCCAAAAAAGTACACATTTCAAAATCCAAATTCAAGCCAATGTTGGTTGTCTTCTTTGACATTAAGAGAATTCTCATGATTGAGTGAGTTCCAAGTAGTCAGACTGTTACATAGCATTACTACATTGAAGTACTAAAAAGACTTTGTGAAAAAAATTAGGGAAAAAAGGCCAGAATTATGGAATGATGGATGGTTGTTACACTGCTCACAAGGTTTGTCAAGCAATTTTTGACTAGCAAAAACATTACTGTGATGGATGATCCACCTTAATCATTATATTTGGCTCTGTGTGGCATTTATTTTTTTATTTCCTAAAGTTAAATCTTATATAAAGAGAACCCATTTTACCACTGTTAAAGACGTTCAAGCGATAACAGAGAACCTCGTTCAAGCGATAACAGAGAACCTCGTTCCAGGAAGTTACCACCAGTGGCATCACTGAATGCAGAAGGGAACTACTTGGAAAATAATAACTTACAAGGAATTAATTCTGTTAAGTACACTAATTTATTGGAACAGTCTATCTATTTTTTTTCATTTTTAATCCATATATTTCCTGTAACTAAAAAGCTTTAAATCTTATTACAATTGTCTCACTTTTAAATTTATCTTTTGATTTTCAATTTAATATTTTTCAAACAGATCATAAGAATATTGAAGTGTTGTGCATATAAAACTTTTAAATTTCATTTGTTTTCAGGTACCATCATATTTTATATTGGTCACATAGTTTTCAAACCTAACCTGTACTGGTAGAAAATATTTTATTATTTGATAAGAAAAAGTAATGACCAAAAAAAGATTATTATATACGCAGCAGATGATAGATATCTTATTACATGCATAAGCAAGTTTTAATAAAAATATATCAACATGTCAGTTACAATTAAAAGTAACATTTTTAGATCTAACCATATCGCCATTTATAAGTACACTTATTCTCGTTGCTATGCAAGAAAATGTAGTTATTTTTTTTTATTGTGCAAGAAAATGTGCAGTTAATTTTTATATAATTTTTTTTTAAATCCCATAAGCTCTCATAAACAGAATTAATATAAATGTTTCAATCATTGGTAAAAACTTTCATATCTACCTACCCATTAAAAAATGAAGCAATTTTTCCTTTTGAAATATTTCCATATACTGGATAAGATTTGGTTCTACTGAATGGATTTGTTGCATGAAGTTAAATTTCCCCTATTATGGTAAATATAATAATATAATTTACTTTTATAAAATCATCCATGCAAGATCTGTCTCTTAGGACAAACATCCTCTGCATACTTTTCCATTATAAATTAGTTTAATTGCACAAATTAGACCATTCTTCGATTAGTCAGTTTGATAAGGCAGGCAAGACCTTTTCAAATTATAATTTGTCAAAACATTTATGGAAGACTATAAATATTTGTAACTAATTAATTTCTATTACTAAGAAAGAAGTGCACTTATCATGAAATCTTCATAAGTATTTACACAATTTCTTTCTTTATTAAAAAAAATTAAGTATGTTGCCCACAAGGTGAGACCTCACCTCAACCATAAAAATCATTCATTTTTCCTAAATAAAAGAAAGAAACAGATGTACTTTTCAAGTTTTGAGATAATGTAAGTTTGTAATTCTTGTTGCATGCATTTATCAATTGGTCAAAGAGAAAATACGTTTTCTCATCAAATCTACTCTCCACTTCTCTTATTACTTAAATAAGTAATTTTAATAATTTAATTTAATCATAAGTAAATTTCTGAAGACCAAATTTACCATTATTAAAAATTTTGTTTTTACCTTTCATAAATATCTAAGATTAATCACTTAAAATTTATAATTAAAAAAATACAAGCATACATAACTGAGTTGCTATTTTCAAAATAAACAGACTTTATGCTAATTGAACATTGATTTATTGAGGAGTTATCGTAACCCCATTTCAAAAAGCTGCAAAATGCTATGGAATAAAAATCATTTGAAAAAAAAAAAAAAAAATTGAAGCACCATGAGGGAAGTAGTTGTTTTTGGTGAAATTGAATATATATATATAGCTTATACACTAATAAAATGATTAAAAAATCAAGGTCATAGTACCTGTTCATAGCTCACAATCATCCACTAAGTGTTCAAATTAGTAGTTGGTCAAACCGCCCCTGGCAGCAATGCATGCTTGAATTCGTCGAGGCAAGGAGTGGTAGAGGTTCCTAATGTCATCCTGCAAGGCATTCATCAGTTGCACTCCAGATCTGCCATATTTTGTGGTGCCTGAATCTGGCGGCCTACTATGTTCCAGATATGCTTCATTGGTGAAAGGTCTGGTGACATTCGTGGCCAAGGAAGAGTATCAACCACACGGAAACAGTCCAGATATATGCAAGAGGTATGTGGCCTAGCATTATCTTGTTGGAAAATGGCCCTAGGATGACGTGCCATGAACGGAAATGCAACCAACCGCAGGATGTTATCAACATATGGTTGAGCTGTTAAAGATGTGTGGAGGATGACCTGCTGTTATAAGAAATAGTGCCCTATACCATCACGCCAGGGGTTATGGCTGTATGCCTTTGTAAAACAAAGGCTGATTGACCCAGTCCTTTCCAGACACGAACACTGTGATCATCTGCTTCAAGAGTAAAGCGGATTTCATCACTGAACACTATACGATGCCAGTCTCATGGCAGCCATGATGATCAGTTGCGATACCACTCCAGATGACTCCGCCAATGTTGTGGGGTGAAAGGCAAATGTCTTAAAGACCTCTGCAAGCGTAACCCCACCTCAGACAAGTGGCACAAGATGGAGGACGGTACCACGGGATGTATAGAAGTGGCTGTAATGTGTTGAATAGTCGACAATGATACCTTTGGGGTGGTTTGGGCCGGCTAACAATCATGCTATCTTGCCTCGCATTTGTGCTCTTTGGCCTTCCAGAGCCTTCATTTCATTGGCAATTTCCTTGTCGCAACCATTCCTGCCAACATCTTTGCACAGCAGTGTCTGTACACTGAGGCCTATTGCTCGATATGACCACCCAGCTTCATGCAACCCTACAATGTGACCATGTTCGAAGTCGTTTAATTCTCTGTAAGGTCTTCGATAACATCGTTAGTTGCTTCTTTACGGAATTCCAATGGCAGCAACAAAAAAAGATAAAAATTTCTGCCTCTGTTTACGGGTTTTATACTTTACGAATTGTGCACTAGAAATGCACGCTATGATCGCAATTCCTGTTCATTTGCCTTGAAACTTTGACCATTTGCATGTTTGATCAAGATGTTTTTGCATACCAAATTTCATCTCGGTCGTAAAAGTCCTTCTTGGTGCTTTGTTTCTTTTGCAAAAGAATGTGTACATAAATATATATATATGCATACACACATTTTTTAAAAAAATCTCATGATTTAAGCAAGAAGTAAATTCTTTTTTAAATTGATTAAAAATTAATTTATGTTCCATTAGATTATTTCACACAGTTGTCTGTCATTTTGGTTTCTTGGCATTTAAAAAAATAACTGCTAAGTGTAGCTTGCTTTAGGAACTGGTTTATACTTTTCTTTAACAATTAGAAGTTTGGTATGATCAGCAAGACATTTTGATATAGCACTGGCTTTTCACTTAATACTTTCAGTGTTTGATTAGAACTTCAAGCATGCACACTGACAGGGTTGGAGATGACGAACTGCTAATAAGAAAATGATTCATGAAATTCAAAGAATTGTGGTAAGCTATCCAGTCATTCAATAAATTAGCCTTAATAATTTTACCAGAAGGATTATACAGCCTACGAATACACTCTAAAAATTAAAATTTTTATAATATCTGAATGATATATTTGTTCTAAAATTAAATTTGAGAATGTTAACGAGTCTGTATTTGAAAATGTAAAAAATCCTGAATTCCAGCTATATCCGGACCACAATCATCAGTGTTTATTGTATTTTACCAGCTGGACATACAGGAAATGGAAAAATTAATTTAAACCATTTAGGAATATAATGGATCATTTAAAATATACTTCGTCCAAAATAAGCAATAACTATGCTCAGAATTTTTATCCTTAGATTTCAATTATGTTCAAAAACTTTTTGATTGAAGAATGGTTTTTCTTTTGGAAATGCATTTTAAATATTTTAAGTTCATGGTAAAATTAAGACGTTTTCATGGCTGCTTTACTTAATTCAGCATGAAATAAATTTTCAAAAACAGTATAATTTTAACCAAAGGATCAAGATACAGTACAAAGTCTGAGATCCGGACATCCAATATCCAGACGTCAAAGCCACAAACTTTTTTTTGGGGGGGGGGGGGGGGGACTTTACGTCTGTGCATTTAATTTTTCCTTCCATAATAAAACATGTGGAGAGTCCTGATTCTTAATTTCACTTTAGGTACTAAATAAAATACTTGTTATTGAAGAAACAATCATTTAAACATAAATTTCTGAGATTAATAATTTGTCAATGTATCTGCTTGGCATACATCTCAAACTGAAACATTCTACCTAGGAACATCATTGATTTCATACCTACTAGTATTTTATATCCCTGATATCAACCTGGCGAATTATTATTTATTGCATTCATCACTGCATGTTTATCAACACATGACAGCTTCAGTAATGACTCATAACATTTTTTTTATATTAGTAAGAGTATGGCAACATTTTATACTAACATTACGCTTGGTGATGATTACAGATTTAAGTTAAATTTGCTAAGAAATGTTGACAAAGAAAATTTTTAACAAAAATTTTTCATATGCTAAAAATAGATTTTGTTAATGAAACTCATAGGCCAAACAATTACATTTAGTGCTACTTGAAGTAAGAATAACTGATATGTTATTCACAGAGACCCAGAACCAGCGTCTTAGCTTGTATGGCCGCACCGGATGACAGAATTTAGGGAAGACAAAATTTAATAGAACAACTTGTCTTTCGTTGCTGATCTTATGATACAGTGCCAATAATGTATAGCGGATGCTATTATGGTAGGCTAAAATTATCTTTACTGATTCTAAGGAATTTCAGTTAATGTAGCAGACCGTGCTGCTCCTTAATCTTCTAATTTGATCCAGTTTATTATTTTTTGCAGACTTATTATTACAACAATTTTATAAAAATTAAAGCTTGAGCTTTGTATTATGTTGAAAAGAGTTTCTAATTCTGAAGCTGCAAAAGGATCTAAAAAGCGAAAGCATGTTTCGATGTCCATTAAACAAAAAGTGGAATAGCTGCAAAAAATGGATAAAGGCATATTCATCTCAAAATTATGTGAGAAGTATGGCATTGGAAAGCCAACTGTATATGACATAAGAAAAAGGAATTTTTTGGAGGTTCCAACAGCCTCCTCTCCATAAATAACAGAAAAATTGTTTGTTATGCTAAAAGTGATGACTGATTAGGTCAGACAATGTCGCAGTAAGGGCGTGGCATTGATGGGTCCAATCCTAATGGCTCAAGCCAAAATATTTCATGAAGAAATGAACTTAAAAACTGAATGCATGTATTCCACAGCAAATTTTAAAATAACCATGGTATAAAGTAATTAAAAATTACAGGTGAAAATGCTTCAGATGATACTGAAGCTGCTGAACTATTTTCAGATGAATTCATTGAACTCATTACGAGTGAAAAATATCTCCAGAACAAATTTACAATGCTGATGAAACTAGACTTTTCTGGCAGTATGTACCGTGAAATACCTTGGCAACCTCAACAGCAAAGGCTTCAACTGGTTTCAAAGATTCAAAAGCGAGACTAACAATTTTAGCATGCGCAAATGCTGCAAGAATGCACAAGTGCAAACTTTTTGTAATCGGAAAACATGCACGACCTCAAACATTTAAAGGAGTAATGATTTTTCCTGTTATATATCATGCAAATAAAAGAGCATGGATGACACAAGCGTTAATGAATGATTGGTTTGAAAATAATTTTATACCCGAGGCTTGGCAACATTTGAATTCAGTTGGCTTACCTGATGATTCAAAAATAGCCCCGATTGTAGACAACTGTTCAGCTCATACTTCACTTAAAGTTTTAGTGAAAGATAATGTATCTGTATTATTCTTTCCCCCAAATTGTACGTCCGTCATTCAGCCTATGGATATTGGAATAGTGCACGTGCTAAAATGCAAATATAAAGTAGCATTTTCAAAATCTATGTTAAATTTCTTAACAATGGCAAGACTCTTCAAGAATTAAAAAAAATATTTTAGCATAAAATCTGCTGCATGGAGCATCGCAAGATTGTGGGCGGATGTCTCTCTAGATACTTTAAAAAGTGCTTGGCATAATTTATGGCCAGCTACCATATTTCATGGTGAGGATGATGAAAATGATAGCCACAAATTTGAAGGTTTTCGGATATCGCAAACCAAAAGTGAAATTTCCCAGTTAATGGATTTTGTAAAAAAAAATGTGGAGAAGCGGTAATAAATGAAGATGATTTAACAAAATTTAACATTGCAATGGCCCAACCATCAATCAATGGATGGCAAAATCTGTACTGTGGTTCTGCATCCAAAAAATACTGCTAAAGACAGTGAAGAAAGTGACAGAGAGGTTATTGAAAACGAAAAAATTTCGATTGACAAGTTAGTCTAAATTCTCGACACACCAATCACAGGAGTTGAACAATGGAATTTTCCAACTGAACAAGAAATTATATCTGTCTATAGAATTAAAGATAAAGAATTAGCACAAAAAAAAAAAAAAAAAAAAAAAAAAA
>KK112172.1:226290-242297 GCA_000611955.2 Stegodyphus mimosarum
AAAAAAAAAAAAAAAAAAAAAAACGAAGCAACTTAAACAACTTACATTGAAAGAAATGTTTAATAAAGTAAACATATAAACACTAAGCATTTTTTTGTAAATTTTGATACCCCTTAGATCATACATGCTTATCATTATTTCATAAATCACGATTTCATATTTTAAATTTTATAATTTCTGCATGCCATATTACTAGATTTAAACTGATGATTTAATATCCGAAAAAATTCCAAATCCAGAATCGCCGAAGTCTCGATGAGTCTGGATGTCGGACTTTGTACTATATATTTTCTATTTGCTTTATTTTTTTATAAAACAGAATTAATTCTCTTTTCAATCATATAAAAATATCAGTTTATTTGATTTCAGTTACATGTCATAAAATATTTCATTGTTCATACAATAAACATTACTAAAATTAAAATAAAAGCAATATGAAACAGATAAAATAAATTTAGAGAATTTATATATCACATTGCCATTCATCAATCTTCTGATCAGATATTAGTTTTTCACTTAGATAATTGTTTTGTGAAACTGTGCATGGATGTTCAGGACTTAACATTTCTGAATCATTCTCATTACCTACAAATGTTAAGAGCAATGGACTTTTTGAAAATTCCTGTGAACGGCGAGATCTTCTCTTGTTTAAATTTAAAAACACTGGTGAACTCTCAGATCTTGATACTCTTCGATGTATGTAATATGGAGAATGGCCTGAATAAGAATTTCTTTTTAGTTTTGAAATACTATAATCATATGAATCAGTTTCTGAAAGAGCGGCAGATAAGTCCCTCACTGGGGTATTAAGACTGTTTTTCTCAAAAGAAAGATTTTCCTTAGCTTCCAAACTTATGTTTGTTAATTCTTTTAATGGAAAATTACTTTTTGGAGAAGATGCATCTGAAACATTAATTGAAAATTTTGGTGGTGGAGGTACTGGTGATTTACGAATTTTAGATGTAGCGGTTTTCCCAGTATTTGATTTAGAATTTGAATTGCAGCTTTTTGAATGAGACATTGATTTGTGCTTTTTTTGTGACAATGTTCGTTTTGGACACTCATTTGAATCAGAAACCTTTTCTGCATTATGCAGATTTTTGAGTGGAGTAGAACAAACACTATATTTAGCTTTATGATCATACAAACTCACTTTTGCTTGCACATGGCCAGGGTTATTTCTCAAAATCATAGCAATACTTTCTCTTTTGTTGCCAATATTATCTTGAGGAGTAGAAAGAGAGCTTAAAAATTTTTTCCCACTCATCCAAGTTATAGAATTTGTACTGGAATTATTTATATTTGGTGTTTTGAACCCTAAGTCTTTATTAAAACTGGAGTCTGGAGTTGGAATACCAGCGAGTATATCATCGCATGTTACAAAAGTCTGATCGGACTGTGATTTATTTATATCAGTTTTATGATTTGACTGGCATTTAAAATTAACAAAACTAGATTTTAGAACAGTATCAGGAAAAGAATTTCTAAAACGTCGAAGATTCTCTTTTCTCAGATGATACACTTTGCTATCCGAATTGCTGGGTTTTCGAACATAATCTTTTGTCTTCAAGTTGTCTTCTTTAACTATATCATTAGATATTTTAGTATCTTTATTGAATTTATTACACTTATTTGGTGAATCATCACCATTGGATAAAGTGATTAAAATTTCAGGTGCGATATTATGTGATAAAGTTAAGTTTTCTGTTTTTTGAAGCAATGAAATATTAAGGTCATTTTGTTCAGCGTGCACATTTATTCCATTAGCACACGGATCCAAAGTTTTTTCTGCATCCAAAAAAGCACTATGTTTTTCTAGAAGTATAGATTCATTGTTGAAGCGCTGGCATGCATCCGATCTTAATCCTGTCTTGACAGTATTTGGACGACCTCTAACAATAGATCCATTTCTGCATTTTCTTTTTGATCGTCTAGTTTCAGGTGTTCGTACACTAGTTGCACAAGAGTAATTTTTATTCTCATTTATAAGAAATTTATCAGAATCTAAGCCTCTATTAATGTCTCTTTGAAGAGACAGACTTTCACCTTCATTTTCTGAAGTACATACATGATTATTAATATCAGTAATTTTAACTTCAGAAATCTCTTTTTCTGATCTCTTCTCTTTGTTGGTCTTTATGATGAATGCTTCTTGTCTTGATATGGCAGGCCTGTGATTTGCTTTATATACTTCCAGCACATTATTCTTTGGGATTTCCAAATTATTTTTTAACACAGTTTTACATGGAGAAGGAACAATGACATTTTTCTGCTCACGAATTATTCCAGTAGCACAGCTCTTTTTTCTATTACTTTCAAGGAAAATAGCCACTTCACTCATTCCATTTACCCTAGTATTGTTACCATTATTACAGTTGAAGTTAAAAAAATCAGGGCTATTAATTTTGGCATTATCTTGCGCAAGATTATAATTTTTTTCATATCTTCTAATATTCCCATCTGATACAGAAATCTTTACTCTACAACTGGTACGCCCTTTTACTGGCGTATTATCTGCTGATGTACTTAACATGGACTGCCTTCTAGAATATTTTCGTTCTTTTAATTTCACGGTGCTGTCAAAAGCAACTTTGAGCTTCAATTCATTTGAGAACTCATTTCCATTAACAGGCGTTTCAAAAAAGGTGCCTGATCGCAAATTATAAGAAGTTCTTAATCTATTACTGAGGGAAGAACTTGAAGGTGAAAAAGATGTTTCTGGGACCGTCAGAAAGCTGTTTGATGGAGTTTTGCGAGGATTCAATGTAACATCTTGTTTTTCACTTGCTTTGGTAGCTAGATCTGACTCTGGCAGTCTCTGAGTTTTATTACCAATTGTAGTTTCCTGTAAAATATACTATAAAATATAAGCTACATACCTAAACTGAATAGACTTATTCATACAGAAATACACAACAATTTAATAAGATATACAATAAACATAAAACAATTTAATTAACAATTTAACAATAAACATAAAACAATTTAATAAGACTTCAAAGTGTTTACGTATAATTTTTTTATACTTACACATACCAATGCTAAACAACAAATTCTTATTTATGGTGCTACAGCTTCTAAATGAATAAGATGGATTGTGAAAACTTTTGAAGTATCTCTTTTTATATTTGCATATTTATTAATGAATATTAACTTATCATTAAACTATAGTAAATTGTTTATAATTTCATTATTACTTTCCACAATTTTTCATCATCACCTTTTCAAGGAAACTACATACATGAGGGTCACAGTCAATTACAACCACGGGAATATGGTTTGCAGTGCTGACATTTAGGATGTTACTCAATAGATCAGGGGTGGTCAGTAACAACTGCATGTTAGTGTAACCTATAGAAAACAGGTAGGCATATTTTGTTTTTCTCCTTTGACTTAATTTTGAAATACCACAGAATGTACTCTGACAGTGATCGTCATGAAATTACCAGAACAAAAAGGTGTTTGTAAGTAAGTTTATCAATTGATTTTCATAGTAAATACTTAATTAAAATGTAAAATATGTATTGATATAATTTTGGAGGGAATATAAGTTTCCGCTGCTTTGTACAGAAGTGGCTGCTGCAGTATGTAAATACCTAACATTTTAACCTATTACTTTATGTAATTTTAAATAGGTATCAGTTAAACAAATACATCAATGTATAAATGCTAGGAAATTTAAATCAGATTTAAAAAAAGCTAAATTTCTAAATATTATATTATTTTTATACAAAATGTACGAAATCCCAATGTGCAGGCCATTGTTTAAGGCAGACAAAGAAATGTATATGAACTTACGAGCTGTGTCGAATTTCCCTCCGTCTTTAAATGATCATTATCAGCATGTATTGGCCGGCTTTGCTCTTGGCTTGTTTTGCAAGATTTTAATCTACATGAAAGGGAAAAAATACTGGTTTTAGTCAAATATATCAGAATAATTTAACCCAGAAAACATTTTCATTAATATAAATCACTTTTCATTCATAACCTAAATTTATAATTTGCATATTGTTTAGAGGACAGTATAACAAGTTATTACACTACAATAATTAGTTACAAATACAATAATCAAACTTGAAAAAACATATGTACACTTTTCTATTTAATATGTTAAAATTGCTGCTTTATTTGCAGTTTTCCACCTTTATAATTTTGAATTTTTCTTAATTTAAATCTAGTAGAATCTCACTATGAAAAAGGCAGGGTTTATACACATTCCAGTAAATGAAATACAGTGGCTTTTTAAGATCTATCAAAAATTTGAAAAACCTATCAGAAATGGAAACTAAATAAATTCTAGTTTTTACTGACATCAGCCTTGACATTTCCTAGAAGTTATTATACAATTAACATTAAGTTAGGAACACAATTTCTTCAGACACTTTTATTTTACTCTCATAGCAGTCATATACATATTGTTGCGAAAAATTCAGCGGTTGCGCCTGTATGTAAGCTTTCCGGCATAGCACTACGGTTGCCATAAAATAGTGTATGGTAGGGTTGCCAGATTGGCGACTTTATTGCCCATTTGGCGACCAAATTGGCGATATCCCATAGTCCAATCGGGAAGCTTCTAGAATAACTTCCTGTCGAGATATTTCTCGAAACCTGTGGAACCTAAGGAAAAGCTATATAAACCCTTGCGTTTCTGAGAGCCGACAGTGTGATTAAGAGTGTGAGTAGTGTGATTAGTTGTGAGAACTATGAGAATAGCTGCTTACTGTGAGTGCTAAGCTACGCGAGAGTTTTGTGAACAGAAAGCTATCGAGATAGTGCTTTGCCGTGAAGCTACCTTTACAGTGTAGCTTGACAGTGTATTGGTGATTGTTCCACGGGGTTTATTAGAAGTTTAGCGTTGCCGTGAAGCTACCTTTACAGTTACAGCCTGAAGCTGTGTTGCTGATTGCTTCAGCGTATTTATTGTAGATTTTCGACGCTTTTAAAGGTAATTTTGGAACTGTGCTGTAAATAGTGATTCTTGTAAATAAATTGTGCTTTTTATTGTTCTGCATCGTGTTTTCATCGGATACTCTCAAATCCACGAACCCGTATAACGCAACAATATTTTAAGGTTTGGTTTATTTGATTACAGGAAAGCACACCAGGACTATCTGCCTTCCTAACAGAAGGGATGCCTCTGTTTAGGAATTTCTACAGAACACTGGCTTGTAGCCATGTTACGCATGGCAAAAACCACAAAAACACCCATGCAGTCAGCCTGTTCGCTTAGAACAAACCCAGGTCAAACTGCCAGTGTTCAGAAACTTTACCACTTGGCCACTGGTGACTACCACACATATTTTAAAGAAGATATACATGATATTATTAAAATAAGTACTCTTTAAATATATTTGCTAGATAAAAAAGCACTATTAAAAATATAAAGTTAAAATAAAAAGGCACTATTAAAATTACAATCTATGGAAATTCTGCAGTTTAAAATAACAAGTGATTACATATATCATGTGTTATGCTAATATTAGAACAATTACATTTTAAAAGATGTAAAACATTCATAATTCTACAACATATTCGTGCTTTTTAATGTGAAAATTTTCCAGATATTTTACCTTACTTATATCTGTTTCCTTTTTTAATGACATTAACTGAGTTCATTTGCCTTGAAGAGAAACAGACAGTAACACATAGAAGCAAATCATTCAATGTTTGTGAATTCATAAGACAATCAGCTATCAAAATAGGAAGACTTGATAAAACTGTAGAGATTAATGAATCCCTCTTGTAAAATGGAAGGATAATGCAGGGAAGGTATTGTAACAGCAGTCAATTTTAGGTAAGTGCTATGACAACAAGGAGTACTTCTTGATTCAAGTACCATGCACAAAGGGAACGAATTAAATTTCAAATATATTTCTATAATTTTTTTTTATTTTTAAATAAACTACTTAAAAATTGTAATAAATGAAATAAATAAAAATTTATATAAAATAATTTCTGCATATATATTAAATAAATTGTATACTATAGTCATTGAATGAATTGCTAGCCTATATCAGTTACTATCACTATGGCTGAAATGTTCCAGTTCTCATTTCTTGCCAAGGCTGGTATTGAAATATTGCCTCAAAAGTAAACCACCATCATTGACATTATCATTTATCATTATTTATCAATAAATTTGGTAATTAATTGTTTACTTATATAAAGCTATATCATGTAGTAAAGAAGGAACCATATACATAAATTTGTTATGCAATCAGTGCAATATGAAAAATAAAACACAAAACAAGAAAATTAATAAAAAATGCAACATATGCAAAACTAGAATAAACCAGAAAAAAGCTGAATATTTTTTAAAAAGGGGATTAATTTTATGCTAATACATCACAACCATGACAGTAATTAAAATCAAACTCTTTCTCCTATAAAAAAAAATAAATGTCAGTCTGATAACAAATGGACCATGACTACCTACAAATTAGTTTTTGTTTTCTTAGGCCAATTGGTGAATATGCAATTTAACAACGCATTTTCAAAATTTTTTCAACTGAAATAGAACTTTATATCATGATAATTTTTATTGGCTGATAAATATTGTTTCCTTGAAGAAAATTTTGCTTTTTCTCACATTGGTAAATCCTAAATTTTTATTACACATTAAACATTGTATAAAAATATTCATTTCTAAATATTTAAAATATCACTATAATATTAAAGCAGTTCTTTTGTCCACATTCAAAATGTAATCAGCCTTCCAACTACATTAGAAAAAAAAAAAAAGAGAGAGAGAGATCAGATGAAAGAGGAGAAAAATTATACTGAAGTCTATCATTTTCTTGGCAACATCTTTTTACTAGATCATGAAATATCAGGTGACGGTATTAATAGAAAAAATGTTTAAAAAAAAACTGAATAAAACTTTAAAAAAAAATAAAAAAGGTATTGTCTACCTCTTCCTTCGAAGTAAACCAAAGGATTTGCGACGATGATGATTTTTGACTTTTTCACTTGTTACTCCAGAGTTGTTATGAACTACAAGAGAATTAAATGATTAATTACCTAAAAAATGATATTTTCACAATTTTATCTCAAAAGGGCTGAAATTTTTACCTTTATTGTTAGGGGTGATATTTACTACATCATGGCTCACTTTTTTAGCAACTGCCTGCCTATAAAAAGAAAAATATTCATTTATATATAAATATATAAAGAAAAGAATATTAACTGAAAAAGTGAGAAGTTTTTACATTAAAGTTATATAGTAATCCTAAACAGTGGTTTTAAACTATACACTAGTCCTTGGTCAACTCCAAATTATAATTAACTCAACCATAATTTAAAAAAAACACACAAAAGAGGATTTCATGAGGAATATCCAATTCCTCCACCATCAGTTAGACAGGCAAATGCCGATCCTACACTAAACACTTAACAAATTACACATTTGCTGGCATTCTGCTCATCACCAGCTCCCACACCAATGCTCATCTTCAATTATTTCCTGCCTTTCACTGAAACCTTTAAATGAGCTAAACATTTCATGGGTTTGTAGCAGTTTTACCTAATCTCAAACAGAATTTCATACTTTCTGCACTGTACTAATAACACATAGTAAAAGAAAATACATAAATGGGCATCTGCTAAGACATGTTCACAGGTTCCTCTAGATAAGAAGCAACATTTTGTCATGTCACCATGAACAGGATAGTTGCCACTATCAAACAGAAAGGTGTTTACCTCATTTTTTAGCCATTCTTTATGGTCAAAATGAGATTTTGTCATAACTGTTCCACTTATGGGAAAAGAAACAACACAGAGTCATTACTATTCCACTTATGTGAAAAGCAACAACATAGACTCTTGCCAGTAGTCGATGCACGAACATTTTTACAATTTTAAAAATGAGCAGGTACAGCATACTCTTTTAATTAACCATTAAATGTAATTAGTTTAATTATGTAACTTAAAATCCATAAATTTCAAAAACTGAATTGTGAAAAATATGTTTTGTAAATTAGAAGCAAATTTCATTAGAAATTTTTATTTTATTACTCAAGCAGAAATATCACTAAATCTGCTAATATGTTATTGAACCAAATATTTTAAATGACAAATAATCATATAGGAAATCAGAATCCATAAACCATGCACCTTTATCAGATTTTTTAATCATAATTTCTACAGGGAAATTAAAAAAAAAAATTCTAGATAGAGACAAGAAATAAGCATATAATCAATACCAAAAATACTTATAATTCACTTATACATTACACGTGTTACGATTTATAAACAGCATTCTTAGCAAGCTTAAGTTCTGAATTAGAGAATCTTTACTTATAGCAAAATTCATGTGTCGGCATATTTATTTTTCAATGAGAACAGTTTTAAAATTTTTTCTACCTGAATTTGGTTGAAATACAGCTCTCCATTTTTAGCCCTTTCCAGACGGGCATCCCATATATTCATTCCCTAGGAACATCTCTCACAGCCAGGTGTCCCACCTATGCATCACTGGTTACGTTATGTAAGGGATGGGTGATGCATATGTGGTGCTAGAGATAAGGAGCGCGCTTCGTGCTCCCCCGTGTGTGCCAAAAAATATAGCTAACCTAGAGAGAAGTGCAGAGAGACGAAGACCGGCTGTTCGAGGTAGCCGCACGCATATTTGAAGTCTCGAAATAAAGATCAATTTTTGCTGTGTAATATGTCTTCTGAAACTTCTTGATTAATACAGAAAGAACATTTAGTGAAATACAGGCAACTAGAATCTCATGGGATTTACAATTCCCTACAAGTTCAATACTGCATAGAAATTATTTGGAAGTAACTTCAGACATTTGGACATTTTCGAAGCAACTTGGGAAGCCATTTTGACCATTCCCGTCTTCGTATCATTTTAATTAGCTAAGATATTAATTAAAAATGCTAATTCTCCCTTTCCCTCAATTTCCACTTCCTTTGTTGAATTTTGCCCTATTAAAGGGATTTGGCTACGTGCCAATTTTTTTTCTGCAAATATCTATGGAACCGCGCTTAATCGAATTTCGAGACGCATATCCTTTAATTCCAAAAATTCATCTGAATCCATTAATAACCGTTCTCATCTTCGTACGACTTTAATCAGCTGAGATATTTACTAAAATCTCTGAAAATGCTAATTTGAATGAGACTCAATAGCCACTTTAGGGATTATAAGCTTCCTGTTTCGAAAGATAGGAATTTGGCACCTGTTCAAAATGCGTTAAAACCTTTTTCTTATGGCTTAAAAAATTATTCGTTATTTGATTTTTTTACATGTCATTTCTTATTCAGTAAGTTTTTGTTTTAAAAATATTATTTCAAAGTCTGATTGAAATATAGTTTACAATTTCATTTTCTTTTTTATGTGCATTGTTTTCAGATTCGGCTCAGTGAGCTCAGTTTCTTTATTCTTATAAATTTGTAAACTGTGCATTTTTTGCTTTAAAAATGATTGAATTATGTTATTCTTATCTTTCAGTTAATATTTTTATGCCCTTAGTTAACCTACATGCAAAAATTGTGGAATAATCAACAATTTAAAAGTTTTTAAGTGCGGCTAAGCCTAATTTTTGTTTATGATAGTGGACATATTTGTTTACATTCAAAGCTTAGCAGAATAGTGGATTTGTTGCTAATCTCTAGCAACTAAGCTTCGCAACAACAAAGTAACATCTTTTATTATTGTGAATTAAATTATGCTTGATTCATTTTGAAATTATTATTTAAGTTATTAGATGGTTTTTGCGTACAAATCGGAGTTTTAATTGAAAAAACTGTTTTTTTTTTTTATTGTACTTAGTGTTTTGTTTTTCTAGATCTTTCGATTTTTAATGAAAATATTTTAAACTTTTATCTATTTTTGCCTTACCGCGAAGTGAGAACTGAATTAATTAATAGTGCATGTGCATTAGGTATGCGGCACTTAATCGTCTGTGAAAAACTGTTCCATCTTTTAAATTTCTTTTATACATCATTTTAGATTTATTACAGTATTTGAAGAGAACTCGTGGTAATTCTTCAGATGCTATAATTTTTCCTCACTCTGAGTTATAAAATGAATGAGATGTAATGCTGTTAAGTGAACCTAGTGCCGAAGTATGGCTATGGTAAATAAATACAGCAAACTTTAAAGAGTGCATTTATTCTATTGTGGTTTCTGCTCTATCGACGAAGTAGATTTAATTAAAAATTCATTAACTGTTAATTCAATATGAAATGCAGGAAAATTGTATATAATTTAATATTACGTACAAGGAAGTCATGTGGTGTACATATCAGACTTTTTAGTTCAGTTATAATTTTTTCTTTTCAGATGCAAATACATTTTTTACTCATTGCATGCATTTGTGCGCACACATTAATATATATACTGATCCAATTTTGTGTGCGTTTCTGTTAAAGTTTACTAAAAGGAATTTAAATAATGGAATATTAATAACGAATCTACTGTTGGAATAATAAACCCGAAAACTTTTGCAATTACACTTCGTACAATGGCCCATTAGAGGCTGAGTGGTAAAGTCGCTGAACACTGGTAGTTCGGTCCAACTTTCAAATCCCGGCAAACGGGCTGGTTGCATGGGTGTTTCTGTGATTTTTCCCATGGATAACGAGTATACGAGCCAGTTTCCCTTTAAAAGTGCTCCCTGAAGACATTGATCCCCTTAGGCAGATTACCCTAGCTGAATGCCACAGCTTAGTGTTATGAAGCAAAATTTAAAAAAAAATGTTGGGTATAATATTTATAGATAGGAGTTGAAGTTTACCAAAAGGAATTTAAATACAGGAATTTTAATAATGAATCTACTGTTGGAATATCATACCCGAAAATTTTGGCAATTACACTTCGTACAAGGGCCCATTAGTGGCTAAGTATAAAACCGCTGAACACTGGTAGTTCAATCCAACTTTGGAATCCCGGTGAACGCATGGGTGTTTTCGTGATTTTCCACATATGTAACGAGTGTGAAATACCTTGTGGATGCATATGTGAATAAAGCGGGCTTGCCCGCTAGTAAACATTAAAAACTGCATTGGTATTTCCTAAATGAAATCACCAACAATTTTATCCAACAGATTCCATGTTTGCAATCAAGAACCCATTAATTCAGATCACATCTGAAAGGTTTAAATGTACAAGATCATTAAGAGTTAGCTGTAACGATTTGAAGCATTTTTATTATTATTAGAAGCAAGTAACTTACAACATCAGATACACAGTTATTTGCATTTTCAGTTATTTTGATAGATATTTCCATGTTCTGTTCATCATTCATCCAATCACTCAATAGCTTAGGAATAAGAAATCCACTATAAAGAATTAATTGGCCGAAAGCAAATTCAGTTACCGGATCGTATGCTTGATTTTGTAAAGACACTTTTTATACTTCTCAAACATAAATAGCAATCAATTTTATCTCCCGTCTATGCACACCACTGCAACTTCTTGATGGTTATGAGCATTAAAGGTGATGTACTGTAAATTTATTTACACATGGATTGTCATATGCATAAGAAAGGATATACAGGAAAACTATAATCATGTCTAGAAATATAATGAAAAAGTCAATCCAATCAGCTACTTTTAGGAAGAAGGTAAAAAGGCCATAGTACAGCATAAGAGTTTAATTTTTTAACATAATATAGCAAAATCCAATCCGGTAAAACACTAAAACATGAAAAGCAAGTTTAAAATAAAAATTAAAACTGTCTTACTAATAAGACAAATCAGTATTTTTTAACCATAATAAAAGTATTTAATAAAACTTTACTACTTTTGATAATGGCTAAAATTTCCTCTAACATAATTTTTTTAATTTAACACAATAAGCCTCATTTGTATCCAAACACAACATAATGTTGCATGTGTATGGGTTCATAATAGATTGAATGCACAAGTCCAATAATAGGTTAATAAAATTTATCCTTATCAAAAGAAATATATCAGAATGCTGGAATTTTCCTCAGAGATATTCATACAAGTGTTCACAATATCACGCAGTATAATCAGTAGTTATACTTCAAACTACTAAAAATATTAAAACACAATTCGAAGCCTATCTAAAGAGAAAGCTAATTCAAATATCTTAGTTCACACAGAACTAAACAACTAGCAACAACAATAACTAAGCAAATGAACTGAGATCCACTCTCTCTGGCTTTTTATAGTTTTTAACCAGTTGTGAGAAATTTTTAGTACTTTATCTTTCTCAAAATTACTGGAAAGCAATAAGAGGATAGAATTATGGTTACAGCCACAAATTACTGAGCTATCCATTTACTCAAATTTAAATGCGCGTGCCCCTGTATTGTTACTTTTCCGGCATAGCTTTCTCTTAAAATTTGTTTTGCGCTGCATTGCACGGGGAAATGCAACAGTTATAATTCTACTAGAATTACCTATCTAAATACAAAATTCATTTTTGTACAGATGGGCCCTATACATTCACTGAAATACAAACTAATTACAGTCCTAGAAACATAAATACATTTAATGACATTAAGGGAAAACTTATATGTTAATCAAAAAATCTGATGTGTACACCACATTACTTCCTTGTACGGAATATTAAATTATATGTACTTTTTCTTGCACTTCATTTAAACTTATTGGATTGAATTAAATCTACTTCATCGATAGCGCATAAACCACAATAAAATAAATGCACTCATTAAAATTCACTATATTTGTTTACCACAGCGGACACTCTGGCGCTAGCTTCACTTGACTGCGTTACATTTATTATTCATTTTACTCAGAATGCACAAAAATTATGTATATCATCTAAAGAATTATCTAATCGTTGCCACATGCTCTATTCAAATACTATAATAGATCTAAAACAATGTATAAAAGAAATTAAACTAACAAACAAAAAAAAAAAAAAAAAAAAGAGGGAAGGAAAAGAAACATTTTTACACAGACGATTCAGTATTTCTCATTCAATTAAATCAGTTCTCACTTCGCAACAAAGGAAAAATACATAAAAACTCAAAATATCAATATTAAAAATTACACAGTAAATCTTAAACACTTATTTCCTCAAATAAATTCCAGAATTGATTAAGCACGATTTAATTTGCAATAATAAAAGAAGGCTTTATCTTCGTTGCTGCAAAGCTTGGTTTTTCTAGATTGGCAACAAATCCACTATTCTGCTAAGTTTCAAATGTAAACAAATATGCTATGTGGTAAAATAATTAGGCTTAACTGCACTTAAACAAGTTTTAAATTGTTGATAGTTCTACAAATATTGCATGCAGATTTACTAAAGACATAAAAACCTTAAGCAGAAGATAAGAACAACAAAATTTAATCATTTTTAAAGCAAAAAAAAAAAAAATGCACAATTTACCAACATAAAAAAGTAAAAAATCTGAGCTCACCGAGCCAAGTAACAGACTGGGTATATATATATATACATTTATATACTTTTGGTGCAGCTGACTGCAACCAAAAAGGGAGGTGGACATCTACATATTACAGCAGTCCTATACAAAATTTCAACATTCTCAGGCTACTCGTTTTTGAGTCATACGAGATACATACGTATGCACAGACGGCATGGAAAAATCTCTTCAGAATCCATTTTAAATCAGTTTTATAATTTTTTTTTGAGGGAAAAGAGCCCTTTATTCTGTCCTTATGTACAGATGTCAAGCAAAAACATTGTTAAATTGCATTCGATAGCTCATCAAATGGATATTTTTGTTGAAATATGATACCCGAAATTTTTCACAATTACAATACTTCATACAAGGAAGTAAAAATAATAATAGCAATAATAGTGGCCAAAATAACTACTTTTTCACCCCAAAAGATGGTGATCCTTAAAATGTTAAAGTTGTCTTTTCTAATAAATTATAAAAAAATTATTTTATTTTTAAATTTTTCAGTATTTTATTAAACAGCTTGTATATATCAACATTTAGTTTAATGAATATATCAGAAATCTTACATGAAGATCTGTATTTTTATAAAATTTGTTTTTGAAAAAAAAAGAAAAAGACCTACTTTTTTGCTACCCTTGTTGCCATCTGTTCAGGATCTGCTTTCCGCTTGCACGATAATGGATCAGTTCCACAAAGCTCTGGCGTTCTTTTTCGCTGAGATGGGGGAGTTAAATTTTGTCCTACTAATTTTCTTATGCCAGTGAAGAGATCTGCAGTTCAAAATAGAATTTAAGCAACTTAAAGGTTTATTTTAAAATTGAGCTTAACAAGCAACTAAAATTACTAGATCAAAGGTAAAAAAATTCTTGGCTTTATTTTCGCTAAAAAAAAAAAACTTCCAATTATTAACAATGATATATTTTGTAGGCCTTAAATATAGTAAGGCATTTGATCCAATCATGAAATCCTGTTGAACTTTAAAGTTGACAGTGATGTCGCCAGTCGCTCCAACAGAAGTTTAAATGAAAAAATCGTTCTTTATATGGTTATACATTAAACAGATGCAAATTACAGACATAGCACATAAAATACTTATATTCCTTATAATTTTCCTGTGTTACATTGTCGCTGCTTTTCAAAGTTGCACATAGTGGCTTTCTTTTTTTACTTGAAGCCTGTAACTTTGAAACTACTCCACTGCATGCAATCCTAAATATTAATAATTTTTTCAAAATAAGAGACAAAAATAGAACTTAGACCCTTCATTACAAAAATTAAACCAGCTCATCAAGAATTAATCAAATTTACATTAAATTAAAACAAACTTCTTATCATTATGTTGTGACATCATGCTTCTCTATTACTGGCATTAAATCCCATTACTTGGCAACAACAATGCATATGTGTTAATAGTGTTACTAATCTCTTGTTTATTAAATTTAACAGGGGAAAAAATTCTTCTAAAATATTCCAGTTAGTTGGATGCTGGATAGTTTAGCTTTTACTATAATAAAATAGATAACAGTAAAATTTAATTTTAAAGATGGCTAAGGTAAAATTATTTTTATGCTGATTTAATGTCAAACATATAATGTATCTATGTAGTTCTAAGGCTAAACCGATTAAAATTCTTTGAATTAAAATATATACTGTTTAAGCCTTCTACATAAATTTCCTTCAAATGTTCTATATCTTTTGATAATTTAAGAACTTCTCGATTCTTTTGAAGCTCATTATTGGCATGTTCTTTCATTCGGTTTCCTTTTCTGCCATTTTTTAAATGTCTGTTCCCTCTCCCCTTTTTTGGTTGTTATTAGAATCGTGTAATTTAACATGAGATTTCACCTTTGATAACAAAATTGTCTGCAGAATGCTAATCTGATGACTAATAAATAAAACATTTTTTATTACAATAGCTAATTCAAATTATTCTGGCCTAACATTACGAATTCTTTCCAGAATGTGGTATATAATCCAGTTCTTATAAAACATCTAGTGAATTGTCTTCTCTTTTGAACAAAATTTCCTTGTAAATTACTGCCTATCAGTAAAAAAATTAACAGTTTTTACTTGAAATCTTTAAAAGCAAAATTTCTGTGACAATGAAGAATTTTTCTTAGCTATGCAAATCGTTAATAGTTTGACTCTGACAAGTAGAATATCAGATTTAGTCATTAGTAATGATTTGTTTTAAAACAATCTAGATTAGTGCAAATGCAAAAACAAGCAATTTGGCCACTGGGCAGCAAGAGAAAATTATTTGTGCACGAAACTGAAAGTTAACTTTTGATTACACTAGCCAAAAAAAAAAACAATGAAGTTGGTACACAAACTAACTTGATTCAATATACTACTAACAGTTTCAGATGTAAGCAAATAGCTACCATGTTAGGCCTAGGGAAACTTTTAAATTACTGATAATTCTATAACTATTGCATGCACATTAATTAAAGGCATAAAATTAACTAAACTAACTAATTAATTAACTAAAGGCATAAAATCTTAACTGGAACACAACAGCAATATTCCTCAAAGCAAAAAATGCACAATTTACCAACATTTAAAAATGAAAAAACAAAGCTCTCCGAGTCGAGTTAGATGGTGGCTCTCTATATAGGCATGTATATATATAT
>KK112172.1:243716-263533 GCA_000611955.2 Stegodyphus mimosarum
TATTTTTCCTTAGATAAGATAATCTTTTTAAAAAATAATTTCTTTTTATAATACATATATATGGTTCAACAGGTTGCAGCAAAAAAGGGAGGTGCATAACTACATGTTATAGCAGTCCCATATACAAAATTTGAAGCCAGAATTGCTAACATCATTTTTTAAACCACACACTTATTTCTTTGTTGGTGCTTATTCTAGTTAGTTCTTGTAACATGACATTCAATTCTTCACTGTCATTGTACAGATACATAATTCATTATATTTCCACAGTCAAAACATCCTCAAATCTAGTTCTAAAGTATGTGAAAGGCATTTAAATGTTGAATGAAGGCCAAAACATCATCATCCTGGCAATTTGTCTTAAATTTAATAAACAAATCTATTAAATAAGAAATATCTGGCTTTCTATTTAATTAAATTTTCTTTTAGAATGGATTGAGCATTCGAAAAGTCTACAACAGTCTTTAAAAAAAAAAAAAAAAAAAAAAGACAGCATTCTTCAAAATGAAAGAATAATCTATGATAGTTCTTGTCATTTTCTTCATACAACTGCGCAAATAACTCAGTTCAATACTTTGCTCTAAATTTTGCTTAACACATTTTGGATGAATTGAAGAGATTGATGCAATCTGCCATTCAAATTTTTAGCAATTAAATGTTGTCAATGGATGGCTCATTGAATTGCAAACACCATTTAAAATAAAAAGTACCACAACAAATTGTGTACATTTTCTTTTAAATAGCTTATAAAATCACAGTAATGCCCAAACATATTAGGTGCTCCATCTGCTGTTGCTGACATTATATTTCATAAATACACTGCTTTTTCCATCAAATAATCTTTCAAAACATTGCATATTGATTTACCTTTACATCTGTTGACAAAGTTCTCGCTAAGAAGAGCCCATGAATTTCTTGGCCCATAACAAAACAAAAACATATTCCAATAATAGTGCTTTATTACAAAGTAAAGTTGGCTCGTCCAAATGTATGGAGAAATGTGTCATTTGCAGATAATCATAAAAGAAGCTTTCAACATCATCACTAATTTCATTAGTATGTCTTTGAACTGCATTATTGATCAAAGGAATTCTTTTGAGTATATTACATGCAGGTTTCTGTAGAACAGCTTTCTTGCTTTTGCTATAATTAGTGAGACATTGTAAGATACCTGAAGCCATCATCATCTCCTTTTGACATCACAGGTATACTGTCCATTGTGGGTCTCTTCTTAAATTTTTCTTCTAGTGTCTCAAAGTATTTAAAATCTTTACCTGTTTCATCATGGTGGCATCTTCTCGGATAATCCTCCAGCTTGGAAGGTTTCTTAGAATCATTGTTTAAAACTTTGTTGTATAAAATGCCCATGGGCAGGTGTTTGTCCGTCAATGATGGAATGAAGCTGAACTTCAAACAATCAAGGCTATACTGCCTAAATTCTTTTTAGCTTTGGCCATGTTTAGTAGCAATTGTCTGTAGACAAATTTTACGCTATTTAAAAATGATAAGCCATAGCAATTTAAAATTGATTCCTGGTGTGACAAACTGTAACAACAAATGGATCATTAGAAAAACAAACAGCTGGTTATTATTAGAGACTTTCTCTTTCGGACTAACTTAAACTCACTTTTAGGGCCAAGGTGGAAACGATAGGCGATGGAGATTGTCCTGAAGGCTAATGGGTCTCTATCCACTAATGCTTTTATGATGCCGACTTGTTTACGGGTGTTCGCCTGGTCTTTTGTTAGAAGAGACGAAGCAGTGGAGTTGAATAGATATGTAGTCAGAGAAAAGGCTGGCGGAAAACTCGCTCTTTCCCTATTCTGTAAGATATAGCAATGTAACAATTTACGCTATTCATCCATTATTTAACAATGAATGAATTTGTTGTTAAGTTTTAAATAAATTTAAAAAGACAATCCTGTCTTGCTATTTTTCCATAAAAGCTCGGAAACGTTACACTGGTGCAAAAGCCTTAGTTAAATCTTGAGTTATGAACACAGGGTGTATTTTTAAAATGGCACATTATTTTTACCTATTTGTAGTACTTAATAAAGCTACTCTGCAAAATTTACCTTATACAGAAGTGTTAAAAAATAAAAATCTTGCCATATGTCCACCGCAAAATATCTTAATACATTCAAAAGCAAAATGGAACTATTTACTTGAACTGAAATTGAGTTCAACTCATTTTAATGCAAAATATTGAATTAGTTTTTAAAGAAGGATGCTTTGTTCACCATAAAACAAACAATTTGCAGAACTACCTTTGTTGTTACTTTTACTCACATCCACTTTAAATTTTAGAAATTATGTAGGATTGTAAATATTGTTGCATTTTTCATGGTTCTTTGATTTGGAGTAATTGACGACAACACTTGATGATAAATGAAAACACAATTTATTAGCCAGCATTACTGGGGACAGCTCCAAACGCACGTTTACAGTCGTCGAAAAACTACGACAAGCACGCTGAAACAATCAGCAACACAGTATTCAGGCTTTCACGGCAAAGCAACAGAGTACAGCTTCTGACTCAGTTTATTCATTCTCAGAACTCTATCGAGACTTCTCTCGAGACTCTTCACACTACAATTTGCCATGCACTCAACGATAAACTCTAGAGTACAGCTCCCGATTCTGTTTGATCTTTCTCGGAGCTCAATACACTCAAGATAAAACTCGACAAGGCACTAACTCATAATCAACTCGATAGACTGCGAGGCACTGACTTACTGACTGTTACTCCACATGCAGCAGGGCTTATATAGCTTTTGGGCTGCCTTCGAGAACATTCTGATCCAAACTGTCAAGAATTCATTCTAGAAGGTTCTCATCTGTCTACGGTATGTTGCCAATTTTGTCGCCAACTGGGCATTTTCTTGCCAAATATGGCAACCCTAAACCTGCTTTGCAGAGAAGCTATCTTACCACAGCTGGACATTTCGTAACAATATGATCAGTGTCTCGGTGCTATTGGAGAAACTACAAAAAGAATATTTTATATTAAAAAACAAAACTTTACTTACTTTCCTCACAGTTCAAAGCAGATGACTTTGATTTAAGCTACCAATTTGTCTCAAACTGTTGCCTACTTTATGGCATACCACAAGATGAAATGAATATGAAAGACAGTCTATTATCACAAGATTTTCTTCTACGAAAAATTACTAGTTATTTCTTCATTTTATTTTTAATTTTTTTACATTTATTCTAGAATATCCTGTTCTTTTCTGTGCTTTCTATTATGCAAGAAATTCCATTAGAATAATATGCAGAAAATTGAAAATTTATGCAGACTGACCTTGCAAATAACTGACCACATATTCCATAAAATTTAACATTTTCACTAACTCATCACCCCCCCCAGTCCACATTATACCATGTTTGCGGGACACTCTGTAATCACCATTTGAAGATTACGTATCGCACACTTTTAAATGGCAATTTTATTTTGTCATAGATTTAGAATTATCTTATAAATTCTTTAAAAAATGGCTTTTATTTTATTTTTATAACTCCAAAATAAAGCTTTATGCTTATACTCTAAAATGAAAATGGTTAAGTGTAACTTATGCCCAAACCCCCTTATTCACTGCAATTATTCTTTAAAACTCCTTCTTTAAAGTTATCCTTATGGTGATAAACTTCACATTTCTATCTGTAAGAAATATATAATTACAGACAGACAAAAAAACTTCTAATTCTGAGATGAAGCTGAGCCATTAATTTTTAAATTCATGTTTATCTTCTTACTGCATAAGCAACACTGACAAATTATTACTAACAGATATTGCAGTCTTAAATCTGCCTTACTTTTGAATTAAATAGAGCTATCTTATAACCCCTTATTCAATAACTAAAATGCAGCACAATGCTGATTTTTTTTAATACTCAAAATCACAGTTTTTCTGTGCAAGTTCCTGAAAGAATACTTAAGGAGCATTTAATATTTTTATTTTTAAATAGAAATAAAATTTTAAAACAGCATGCTGTTTTATGCATGTTGTAATCTTATTACATTCAAAGGTCATCTATTCACTTAATGAGTCTCCAAAACTTAAAAATAAAACGTATCAGATATTTTGCAGCATTGCAGTTTGCACAAAGTTTTGCTTTTAAATTACTGTTGTCATATATTTTTATTTGCAAAAAAATCTTCATTAGACACAATTTGTATATTATAAATCATCTCTAAAGTAAATTGAAACCTTTTATAAATTTAATAATATGACATAAGGCACATTTTCAAGAAATTATGTTATATCATTAAAAAGCTGGGGAAATCAGGTTTTTTAAATGCATGGCAACAGATAGTAATGGATAAATGGTTAAATGATAGTTCAGCATAATAAAGATTTGTGTAATTAATGTCAAATATTCTAATTCAAATTGATAACTATCAAGTATCTACAAATAAAAATTACATTATTCAACAAGATATTGCTGATGTGCTGAAGATATAGAAACTTAGTATTAAAAACCACTTAAACTAAGTGAAATGGTTTCTATCCACCCCTATTCTTGATTAATAAAATATTGTTAATTTTATCATGCATTCTGTTCTTTGCCAATATTTTAACTTAAATTTATTTAAATAAAACTTTGCAGACAAAAAAGTTAGAAATAAACACGTGTTTCAGGAAACACGTGTTTATTTCTTTGTGAGCAAGATTTTTATCAAAACAAAAAGTTCTAACATCTTCTCTCCCATCGTATTATATATGATATGGTTCAGTTTCCCTATGTGGGTCCACTGTATCAAATGTGATACGGGAGCAAAGTGTCACTGACAGCCCACCATATCATATCTGCTACAATGAAATGGAATGTTTTATTTCAAAATTTTAATAAAGCCATGAAAACTTACTGAATAGATTCTCTAGAATGTTACAGGGTTGCCACTCAAACAGGAGAATGAAATTCCCTGACTTTTCTAGGTTTTCCAGGTGTGTTTTAAGAAAATTCCAGTCTATCCACATAATGCACTTTGGCTGTGCTAAGAGGTAAATTAATTATAGTACCACTTGAAAACACAAAAATTTGCCAATTACATATGACTTATAATCCCCAAAGCATTACTATTTTAACTATAGTTGTTTTCTTCACTGAAGATTGAGATTTAGACTCTGTCCAATCTGGATTAAAAAATGTCTTTTTTTGCAGCTAAATGAAAGAAAGAAATCTATTTAATGATATTTTTTAAATAAATTTAGGTATTTTATATTTATTTAGCAGCATATATAAGCAAAAAATATGTGCATTAAATTTCGTGATGTTATGTCATCATACTGCTAGAATTAGCTTCAGGATTATGCTAGAGAAGAAATTTGAAAATATTATTTACTAATAATAAATAAATTGAGAGGGAAGAGGCAACATTAAATGATATGAATAACATTAAAATAATTAAAAACTGAATTACAATAATCAACGATATTTTGGCGAATATAATATAAATTTTACTGCAAAATGCAAATACAGCATTTATTAAAAAGGAAAAATAAAATAAAAAAAAAATGTTTAAAAGATTTTGAGGTAAAATCCTACTATACGCTATGGCCTAGGCCCGATTTTGAAAATTGCTGCCAACACCAAATGATCCGTTTACTGCTCATACAACACATAATGTCACCAAATCCTGTGTGTACCTCCTATTCTAACCTCCATCGTACCATATACTATGACTAAACAGATTTTGTTTTATAGAAGAATATGTATTTTCTTTAGTTCAACATGCGAGTCTCTTGATTGTCGAGGTTACTGGAAACAAAAGCTACTGGAAACTTGCTTTGCCTTTCTAAAAGATAATCTGATTGGAGCTGCGAAAACTGGCTCTATGCCAGCTGCCCGTATGACGCTAACACATGTCAAGAAAGGAATTGCTTCCAACATTGGTGCAAAACTCACATTTTTGGGGAGGATCGTTGTATAAAATTCCCCGACTTTTCCAGATTTTGACTAAAATATTTAAATTCCCTGACTTTTTTGGCCAATTTTCGAATTCCCTGACGGTTTTCCAGGTAGCGTGGCAACCCTGATGTTAGCACTGCTCTGAAGAATATTATTTTATTTTATGAACGTAAAATATGTGATTCTAACAACATGTGTTTATAATTTACAAACATTTTACACAATGCAAGCGGCTTAAAACTTTTTTACATAAATATGGCAGTAGGATAAATAAGCATTGATACTTATATCCTTAAGTTTTTTCCTTCATTATTATTCATAAATAATTTAAATATGAGAATATCAACATTTTGACTAATCTTGCAGTTTAACTTATTCTGAATTTTTATTTAAAGTAATCGGATTTTCTGTTTATGTAATAAGAAGCAACATTTAAATAATGCATGCCAGAATCCAAATATTTAGATAAAAAGCAGGTGTTATAGGAATTATTTTTGCATGTTAGGTTTCGCTGCAAAATGCACTTGGGCACACAATGACGTTAGTGCTCCAAGGTCACAGGCACACGGAAAAACTTCATTCACACAATGTCAGGAGTGAAGAGGCTCAAATATTCTTCTTTCAGGTGTGTTTACGAGAACTAAATTTTTTGGGAAAGGCAGAGGTTATTGTTTACTATCAGCATTTCCCAAATTCTAAATTTTTTTTAATGTTAAGTTTTTAGAGCGTTACTTTAAAAGAATTATTATTCAAATCTTCAATTAAGACAAAGTATTTTATTCTTTAAGAATAAAAGAACAGCAGTACACATACAGGATTGTTATGAGATTAAGATTGAAATTAAAAAATAAAAAATTGCTTTATACCTTGTACTGGGCCACTTCTTCGCTTCTTCTTTGATCTATGTGGACTACCATCCAAAATATCACCAGATGAGTCTAAATCATCAGCACTTAATATAGATGGTTGTAAAGACACAGAAGTAGGAACTTCTCCAATTTTATCAGCATTTTCAATCAATAATTGAATTACTGATGAATGTAGTTGTACAAGATTATTACTGCAAACCCATGTAAAAGAATTAAATTAGAATCCAGAAAATTATCAACTAAAGAAATAAAAGAAAAAATATATAAAATCTGACAAGAATTATAGCTTTCGTTTTCATGATTCCCCCCCTCCTCCTCAATGGCAGGCACTTGCCTACAACGGCATTGGCTACTATTAAATCAGAAGTGGTGGTGGCTGTTTTATTGTGGAGGCACCTAATATGCAGCCACCGTTTCCGCCTATGCAGGGAATTTTACAGCCATGCCTTCTCTGGGATTCGAACTCGGGTCCTTTGGTATCGCAGTCAGGCTCCCCTAGCCACTATACCGTCTGGGCGGCAATTTAGTCAACAAATATCCACCTCTTTGATAAGAACACATTCATAGTGATATCCAGCAAGAAAGTTATGTTAAATGGAAAGCAAATATGTTATTGAAACATAAAAATGCATAAAAGCTCAAATTTAAAAAGAGATTCAGTTTTCTAATGTTGGTTGCAATATGCTCAGATTATCTCTTGGGAATTATTGGTAGCCTAGACTGGTAGATTACATTTAATTAGCCAAATGCTGAAGGCATTAAGTTATATAATACATGAAAATTCACATAAATATTGATTTCCCTGTGATAACTATGATTCATACAGAGTTATATTACACATTTCATAACCACCAAGAAAAAATTTAAAATGCATTAAAAATTGTACTTAAATGAATGTATTCAATGTACCTTTAGGTAACCAAGTATTACAAAATAAGAAATAATTAAATTGTACATACAGATTTGTCATATTTCAATTGATGATACAATTACCATCATTAATATTGACAGCATATATGAGATTCTGTCTGAAAAGTATACAGCCTTGAATTTTCCCATGCACAGTGAAAGGAGATAGCTTAAGATTGCATACTTGAATTTTTATTCTATTCGAATATGCAGTTATGTCAGTCGCTGCCTGCTTGTTACTGACTGAAGTGCTATTATACGTGTTTCTCGGATTTTTTATTTCTATCAAGAAGACTGAATGAGTTTAGCAAAGTTACTGTACCAAATTTTGTCAAAAACTTGGTGATTTTCAAAGCAAAACAATTCATAAGATTCAGCAGGTGTTTAGACATGATCTTATAGAGGTAACACAAATTAGGCAGTAGTTCAACCAATTCAAAAATCACCACATATCAGTGGAGAGTGAGCAGCATTCTGGAGAGGCCACAAAGTGCTTCAGCTGTTGTTGAAAGAATGGAAAAATCTGATAAAATGAGATAGTTGTTTGACCATACAAGAGATTTTCAAAGAGGCTGTAAAAAGATTCCATGCATGCTGATTTGAACATGCTCAGAGTGGCTGCAAAATCTGTGCCCAAGCTGTTGTCAGCGGAACACAAAGTCCTGCTGGACACTATGAGCATTGATTCCGAGTTTCTGAACACTGTGATAACTAGAGATGACTCATGCGTGTATGAACATGACCCAGAAGCAAAAGCACATTCGTCACTATGGAAACATTTCAGAGAGCCCAAGGCCGAAAAATGCAGCCGGTGCAAAGCAAAATCAAGGTGATGCTAACCGTGTTCTTTGATATTCATGGAATTGTGCATCATGAATACACACCGGAAGGGCATACATTAACAAAAGAGTAAAATAAACAAGTTCTCTGTCAACTCTGTGATGCAGTTCAGCATAAAAAGATCACACCTCTGAAGGGCAAAAAACTTGCAGTTGCAAACTTGCACATGACAATTCTCAGCACATTCACCACATTTGATGCAGATTTCCTTGATGAAACATGGAATTACAGTCATTCACCAACTTCCCTAATCTCCAGACATTCTTGCGACTTCTGTCTGTTTTTGAAATTGAAGATGACATTGAAAAGATACCATTTTGAAAATAGAGAAGAGGTAATGAATAATACAATAACAGAGATAAAGAACATTTCAAAAAAAGACTTCCAAAATTGCTTTCAGCGGTAGATGAATTGAAGGGCTAAGTGTGTCAAAGCACAAGGAGGCTACTTTAAAGAGGATTGGGGCCCCAATTCTGTGACATAAGCAATATTTTTTCTTGGCCAAAGGTTAGATAGTTTTTGGATAGTCCACACATAGCAGGGCTGGCAAAACTTCATATTAATGAGAGCTGCATGTTGAAATTCAGAAAATTAGAGAGCCCCAACTACATTTTCTGAAAGCCACAAGTCCATGTTTACATCAGTTTGAAAGTAGTGACACAGGTTTCAAATGAAAGAAATATCTGATTCTAAACAATCCTTCAGTGATAGTTTGCCTTCAGCACGTGATGATGCATCAAAGTCAATGTTCTCCAGTTACAGCTTGAAGCAGTAAAAACCAGTCCTTTTCAGTTTTTAAATACTGTGATTCTACCGCAATACCTCCTTGTAAACACTGATCTATTACAACTTTGTAATGATCATGAAACTGTAGATTCTTCTTAAATCTCTGTTTCTCATTACAAAAGATATAACTTTAGAAACATTAGAATACAGTAAATGCCTTTTTTTCGTTATTCATTTGGAGGCTTCTTTACATGTAGAAGATTTTCCATTAGTGGTTTTTCCTTTTCCAATTAATAACATTGCTTATTTTGCATTTAGAAATTTTAATATCAATATTTCACGATGTTTTTTAATTATGAAACAGGAATCTCTCATCAGAAATTGAAAAAAAAAAAAAACTCGTTCAAAACAATTTCCTTACATGCAACATTTGGAAGGAAAATTAATTAAAAAGTAACAGACAACAGACAATATTTCTCATGTCAAATAAGAAGCTGTTGCCAGAAATTTTTACACAAAAATATGAGCTTTTCTTTAAAAAAATTCTTCATTGAAAGCATTCTAAAAATGTGCAAACATCATCTGTAAAAAAATTATGAATATAAACATCAAATATTTAAATATTTAGTTTTGAATTTTTCAATAAAAATTTACAATCCTGCATAATGAAACAGCTTCTCATACAGCAAGAAGTTCAGAATAAATGCAGTATATGATGTAATAAAAAAAGTATTTTAGAAGCTTCAACTGAAGTAATTGCTTTAACATACACTGCTGTGCAAAAATTAAGGACGAGACGGTTTTTTCAATATAACTTTGTACAAAAGCTTTCCAAATCAACACATTTAATACCGTAAGATCCCCAATACGTAAGGACATGAGTAATGTAAGCAACACTTACTAAAAGAGAAATCCGAGGGATAAAAAGAAGCTTTATTGAAAAAGTAGCATGGAGCGCAATGCAACTGAAGGCCGAAACATCCTTGTGATGGGTGTCCAGCAAGAAACATTCGGTCTTTAATAGGGGATATGATCTCCCCTGACTGCTAGGCAGGTTTCACATCATTTGTGCATGCTGGATATGTGGTTGTTAATGAGCTGTTGAGACACTGCTGCTCGTTCCTCTTGTAGCACCAATCGCAGTTTCGGAATCGTTACTGGCGATAAGTTACGTGCTGCCACGGGTCTCCCTAGTAAGTTCCGTACATGCTTGACGGGATTTAGATCCAGAGACCTTGCCGACCAATCCATGTGTTCAATATCTTCACTCTCCAACAGCTCTTCGACAGTAACTGTGCGATGAGGTGGAGCGTTGTCGTCCATGAAGAGGAACTGAGGACCCATAGCCCTTGTGAAAAGACGCATGTAAGGAAGAAGAACCTCGTTACAATAGCAGTCCCAGGTGACGAACCTCCTTGGGAGATATGAAGGTCGGTCCGGCTACCAAGCATTATGTCTGCTCGAACGAGAACTCCGCGACCTCCAAAACAGTCCCTTTTGATGATGTTGAAGGGGTTATTGCGTGTTCCCCGCTCTGTCCAGATGTGTATGTGTCTAGAATCGCAACTCAGACTAAATCTGCTCTCATCTGTAAAGAGTATTCGTCCCCATTCATTGTCTCTCCAATTCCGGTGTTCCCGGCACCACAGAGAACGCCTTCTCCAATGGGCAGGCGTTAGAGGTACACACCGTACAGGGCGTTGTGCAAACAGACCACCACCGTGCAGTCTTCTGGCCATGGTAAAATGCAATATCGGTCGTCCAGTCGCGTGTGTCTAGCGATTTCTCCCACTGTCTGCCGCCTGTTTCTTCTGGCCTGTAAGGCAATATACCGGTCATCTGCGGGTGTGGTTCCTCGTGGACGACCACTACTAAACCCCCGGATAGCTGTTCCTGTAGTTTGAAATTGTCTCCAAAGTCGTGAAACGATGCTGTGAGCAATTCCGAACTCTGCAGCCACACTTGTCCCACTGCGGTCTGCCTCCAACCTCCAACTGATTCGACCTCGGGTAAAAGCATCCAGATGTCGTCTAACAGATTGATTATTCGCCATTTCTCGCTGAGGCAGCAACTCGGTGTGATTTTAACTGCTATACGGCGTGCAATCTCTTTGCCAGAAATACTGATCTTACACCGACAACATGCTTTATACTACTCAGACACTCCCCCATTACGTCTACCTGCATATCTGCGCATGTGCTACCGTACATCACCTTACTTAATTTCCTGATTGGTCTTTCTGTCCGCTTTGCCTCTTCGTTCAGCTGATATGCTAATTTTTCAACTTCGTCCTTAATTTTTGCACACCAGTGTAGTTTTAAAAACGTGGAATTTGATTATTTATCAAATAGATATACCAGCATGAGTATTTGTTAAATATAAGTATGCTCATAGATTTGCTGTTCTACTCTTCATGGAAAATTAATTGGAGAATATTTTTTTCATTTGTGCAATTTTTCTTGCGTATTTGTGAAATACACTCATAGATATGAAATAATTTTCTTCATTCTTCTACTCTTCCTGAAAAAGAAATTAATAGGAGAATATTTTTTCATTTATGCACTTTTTCTTGTCTATACTTGAAATTTTAACAATGTAAACGTCTCTTCCTTAGGGGTTTTTACAATGTCAAAACCATTGCTTTAGATGGAACAGTGTATGTACACATGTATGCATGAATATAATTTTTCAAAATGTATGTATATGATTGGAATTTTAAATTTAATTTGTGAAAAGATTCATTTCTAAAAATTAGAAAGGACTATATGATCCTGAGAAATTTTTGAAATTTAATATGAAGAAAAAGTGAATTACTATTAAATTTTAAAACACTGCATAAAGCAAATTCAATTAGTAAAACTAAAATATATAACGCAAATTGAATTTTTTAAAACTATTTTTCAACACATTAAAAACAAAATACAGCAAGTTTTTAGACTGAATTTCCTGCCAGCAAAATTTCAGAGTCATATTATTTTACACATGTAATTTGCATATATAAAAAAGAAAAATAGTTTGAAATACTTGCCTTGATTTAGCAATATCATTTGCAAAGACAAAAATATTTGGTGCCATGATTAAAGCTAAATTGTGAGGACCCATTTTATTTTTATTACTGTTAGATGCAATATCAGCCAAGAAATGCATTAAATACTTCAATGTATGCAGATGGCAAGCAGGGAGAAGAAGGCAAGATAAAAGTGTTGCAGTAACACGACTCTCATCATCAGTTAAACTGTTACACCTAAATAATACAGAATAAATAAATATATGTAAAAATTCTTTCAATTAATTCACAGATTGTTAAAAATGTATTATAAAAATGACTATTAAAACATACTCGATAAAACCTCTGTCATTGTTATATTGTTTATTAAATTTTACAAAGAATAAAAAATTCTCATATTGCTAAATAACTAATTAAAAGCACTATTAGTTTAGGAATTTATTAATTTATCAATATTATTTTATTAAGGGAAAGCATTCTGAGTAAACTGGTAAGTAAATCGAATTTCTTTCTGTAAATATAAAAGAAATAAAGAACTGTTCCCATTCTCCTATTTCCAAACACAGATTGTTGACATGCTAGCAATTTCTTTTTGTTAGTTTTAAATGAAAAATACATTCTAACAATCTGCAGACATTTTTCTTACTTTACAAATATGCAGATAATGCTAATATTAACTGTGTTTAAATGTTGGTACTGATACATTGAAGAGAAAGAATAAAAATCTATATCCTATTTGCATTTTTAGAGCCAGTGGATATTGTTTAGCAAAATAAGCTTTAAATACAGAAGCTGTTCCCACATTGTTTAGATGATTTTCATTGCATTTACAAAAATATTTTACTTAAAATTTTTGCATTTTAGATGTTCCATTTGATAACCCTTATTTTTCAATATCGTTCTATACCCTAATTTCCAAACAATAAAGCCTTTTTTAATATCAAAAGAGGTATTCTATCCCATTCCTCTTGAAGAGCTTTCTAAGGTCCAAGGAGGGTTGCAAGTCAAAGTTTGGACAAGTCGCTTTATAAAAGTTCAAAAGTCTGCGGATGATACATCAGAAGATTTAGTAGAGATGTGAGTGAAGGGTGATACTCTTGATACCTGCTTATTTTTCCATTTTTTCCAGGAAAATAATGGTGTATTTTGACTTGTAGCTGCTTGCTTTGTCTTGATGCAGCTCTACTGATTGATGACACTGTGGGTAAAGAGAAGGTATTTCATATTTGAAAATTGGGTATAAAAATGTGTTCTGATAATATTTAAAGTTGGCCTTAACAGTTTTTTGTATTGTCTTAAATTTTTACTTGTCGTTATATTAAAAACCAACAACAATCACAAATCCCTTTGAAAAACCTTAGATGCTTTGAACCATGTTCTAAGATTTTTTTCTTCTTTATGATGATAATAAATGGATCTCTTTTTATTGCTGTCATTTAAATATACCAAAGATTCATTTATTGTGACATTTTTCCATTTTTGTTCGAATAATTGTTTCTCATGCATTCTGCTTTCAGCAATATGTCATGAAGGAAGATGATGCACATTATGTTTTTTCACCTTTTTAAGATTCAAATCAGCATTAATCACTCTGCTTACAGTTGACACTGAGCATTTTTAATGATTATTCAACTATCCTTTGACTTTTAAAAGATCCGCAGATTTTCTTTTAACATTGAAGTTCTTAGCTTTGCAACACTTGAAACATTCCGTTTTTTTCCTTGGAAATGAAATTTGAACAATTTTTCATCTTGAAGCAAACTCTGACATATTTTCTCTTTTTTATTGACAATATTATCTATTGTTGCTTTAGATATGAAAAAATCATGGACTTTCACAGCATTTTTTAATAACTAAATACAAATAAATTTCTTTGGAAAGAGCAAACACAAAGCCTTCTGTCCATTGGTTCTTTAAAAGTGCAATTTTGCATGAAAACAAAATTGTCAAGTAGCAGACGATAATTTACACTTTAAAAAATATAGCTGCAGCTAAAAAACATTTTGCCAAGCAGGCGCTTTTTTTTAGCAAAACAAAGTCATCTAAAAAATGTGCAAACAGTCTCTGTATAAACCATGCAAAGCTGCACGCATTAAAACATGAACGTAGTATGTGCATGCATGGGTTATTTATTGTTGCTAGTGTACTTGATAATATGCCAAAAATAGACAATTTTATTCACAGATGAAACTGGTATTGGATAATCAGAAAGTTCTAAATACTGACTAGTCTTTGGAACCACATACAACACTCAATTTTTTATTTCCTTACTAATTTCTTTTCTTAGTGTCTCTAGAACTAGCAAGCCATGAAAAGAGTTACCATAGTTTCTAGATACGTATTCCCCCCCCCCCGTTTCTACCAATTTTAATTCTTTAAAATCAAGTAAGGAAAATTTGTGGTGGCATTTCTGAAGAAAGATAAAAAAGTTAGTTTAAAAAATATATGAAGATATATTAATATTACTGTAATCTGGAAACACAGGTTACATTTATTATTTTCACCATTACTCTCTTTATTCAAACAATATACATTGCTATCTATATGTTAGACATTGCTATCATAAACATCTCAATCATTTGCTGAAAGAAAAAAGTGTGTGAGAAAATACTGTAATTGAAATTAGGAAAAGCAACTTCAATTTATGTAAATTTTGACGAAACTATAAATTTCAAGGATAATCAAACATAGCTCCCTCTTCTTCAAGGGCAATATTTTTTTCTCTTCAATAACTATTTTCAAGGGCAAAATAACTATTTCCTTAAAAATGCTGTTTCCTTGTATGCTTTATTAACTTTATTTTCAAGGGTAAAATAATTACTTTCTTCTTTTATTAGTAGTATTATTTCTTTTGAAGAATAAAATAATTATTTTCCTTTCAAATGATGATAGGAGTTTAAATACATTTTCTCAATTTTATGTACACCATTCAGTAATAGAAACTTGATTTCTGTTTTCACTCTCCTTCCTGTTTGCTGGCCTAGACAATCAGTCTCGCACAATCTGATTAGTATTAACAAAAAAAAAAAAAAAAAAAAAAACAAAAAAACTATGTAATCATATCTCAAGCATTATAAAACAATTACCATACTAAGAAAAATTAAAAGTTAATATTTTAATGTCAGTAATCACCTTTACTAATGCATTGCATATTTTGGACTTGATTACATATGTATTTTTGCCGGTACAGGAGCCGATGTTCTCAATTCAAATCCCAGAGAAGGCATGAATGTTTGTAAGCATAAAGTGTCTGTGCAGCAAGAACGCACTCAAAAATACAGTGAGCCAAATGTCCTCTTGAGAAGTTAATGGCAGAGGAAGGATGGGAAAGCCTAACTCCTTAGAGTCTCCCTCAAAATTGGGTGGGACTGGAGTTAGTGCAGCAGACTAAACCTGTACGAATAATGGTGAAATTCTAGTATCCCACCCAATCTCGTATCCACCACTTCTACCTGCACCTGTGCAATTACCAGATTACGCAATAAATTTACATGTTTAATTTATAATTCACTAATTCCCCTCACAGTTTATTTAGATCTATATGAGGCAGAGTATATGCAATTTAAAAGTATACTAGATTCTTTTCATTGGAAGAACAAAAATGGCAATTTTTCCAAATTTCTAATACTACTACTATTTCAGGCTGCTTTTACAGCATAAAAAAAAATCGTCTGACGTCACTGCAGGAAATAATTATGAAGTGCTTAATTCAAAGACTTCAGGAGTTCAAAGACTGTAAAAGCATTGATAAAAGATCCAAAATTCATAGTTTCGTCAGATACATTTTTTTTAAAATAAAATCTGCTGTAGAAGAATATTTTCTAATTTAATGGCATAAGACTGTATCATGCCTCCTCCTTCATTAAGTATTAAAAATTAAGAGAATATTTTCAGACTAAAACATTCATCAGATTTTACTGCTTCTGAACGGTTAATTTATCAAGAATCTGTAAAAATAATGAACAATATATATGTGTGTGTGTGTGTGTGCGCATATGCATTTTAATTATAACTAAGAAGAGCTGCATATATGTAAATAGTTCATGTTCTCATAAATGATTACAAGGAGAGTTTTCACTTTTTCGCATCCGTCAGTTTACGATTCGTAAGTTCATTTACGATTTAACAAATATCGTAAACAGAAGAAAATAAAAGCAAGTATTTTTCTTTTTTTTTTCTTCTCTTCATCCAGTTAATATAAAAAATTTTGCTGGGCGTTCACCTTCCTGGCACTATGAGTTGAGGTTTGTATTTATAGAATTCTTGAGGGAGTGAATGTTGAGATCTTCAGAGTTTCTCATAATTTTGCTTTTAATGAGCTTAAACTTTACACAGACATGCAACCATTTTACACAAGTTTAAGCTAATATAAAATCCCCAAGAAATAAACACAGTTTTACATAAGACACAGAACAAATGTATTCAGAATCACAAAATATTTAGGAATTTGAAATATAAACAAGATATACATACCTAATAAACAAATCATGTAAATACGCAGGAATTAAAGATTCTGGCAACTCTCTTAGCCATTGTTTCAAAAGAGATGCTACATCATTTGGTTCCGCCTTCTCAAAATCTTCCCCTTTTTCTAATTTAACCTATTATTTGAAAACAGTTATATTCCATAATAAATAAAAAAATATATTGACAACGTAATAAAGTTTTTGAATTTAACAAAATGCCACAAAAGTTTACAAAGATTAAATTTTTTTGCCCAACTAAAAAGTTCTCCACCACCCAAGGGTGGGGAGAGCAGCATCAATAATAGAACAACAAAAGTTAAAGTTTCTGTCACAAAATTGCAAAATAAAGCAAATACGTTTTAACAACATTTTTATCAATGTATGCAGTATCACTGCTATGAGAATGGAAATGTTGCTCACATTATCTTTGGTTTATTGGTATTATACTCAAGAAGCTTTAGAGAAGACTTTAAAATCATCTGACTCTACAAGATGTGAATGAATGCATAGTTTCACACTTGTAAATTCTAAATTCATTTCACAATTTTTGGATCAGAAATGAAAGCATTGAACCCCAGTTAACTAGACAGAATTTTATTTTCAAAACATTCATCTGGGAAATCTATACTCAAGTTGTCATCCTCATATTCATTGAGAAAAATAACAATATATTCAATGCATTTGCTCAAATAAATGACAGCTTTCAACCAAAAGTTCTATCTAGTTATAAAATACGTAAAATAAAGCTTTACTACAAATTGATGTCTTTTCATTTAAGTACCTTGATTATGCACTTTTAATTTTTACTTTTTTAGTGCAAAAAGCTGTTTTTGTTATGGCTACAATGGTATTTAATTCTTTGAACTATATTATAAATACATCACCAACAAAGTTTACTTTATGCATAAAAAAAAATAGAAATACAAAATACAGTATCCAACAAGTATTTTCAGTAAATCAAATTAAAGGAGAAATGTGCCAATGTAAAATCTAAAATTAGGCAAAAAAGACATTTGAGACAGGCATAGCAAGAACCTGTGCATACAGTACAGGAGAAAGGAAGGCAGTAGGTACATGTAAAAGAGAGAAGGGAACTCTGAATGAGTTGCTGGATGGCGTACATCACATGAATTAAACGAACTGCTTTTCATTACCTACTTTTAAAACAAATTTTATTCAAAAATGTTCATAAACAATATTCACATTTAATTACTAGTAATACTTGTAAATTTCTTATTTGCATCTACTCTCTAAACAGTCTCTTTCCAAGCATTTAAACTTTTGAAAATATGCAATATATTATGAAAAAATTTTTTAAAAGAAGCAAAATAGGCAATTATTCCTATCTAACTACATGATGAGAGAAAGAAGTAGAATAATGTTAGTAATGATATAATGTAGTCACATTATAAAAGATCATTTTAAAAACTTTAAAAGTTGTTTAAGTTGCTAATAGATTTTTTTTTCTACGTACCCGTAAATCCCTCTGTCTTGCAACTGAACCAGCTTTGCGGAACAGACCAACTTCTTTATCTTTGTATTTTAATAAATATGCAGTAGATGATGCAATGAATCTAGGAGGTAATGAATGTGTTTTTATACTAAGCATATGCATCAAAACTATTTCTTAAAAGGAGCAAGTTCATACATTATACTCAATATATTAACATTTTACAGCAATAACTTTTAAATTTCAAAACAAAGTTATTTTTGACATAATAGGTTCATATATATTTTGTCCACAAAGAATCTTTATCCAGCCCTTATTTTCACTTGTTGCATCACCACTGTTTATCCATTTTCAAATTATGTCCAATACTGTGCCCATTATGATATACTTTTGTAATGGTAGAATTCCATATCTCTGAAAATATTCCACTGCTTGCTATTCTGTAGATGGCAGGTTCTAAATTGTAATTATTTTTTCAAAAGCAAGAGAAACACAGCAGTAATTAATAATTTATATAATTGTTCACAAGAAGAAAAAAGACTTATTGAGAATTAAATGAGGTTATATAAAACTAAACTGAAGATCTTATGAGCAAGTATGTTGCATGTCACACTTATCCATTACATAATTCGTACATATTTTTTTAAATGAAAATTAGACTTCAGCTGTCAGAGTTGAATAGATTTGAGCAAATATCTATAAAACAGCCTTCTTTCTTGCAATATTATTTTAAGAATAAAACAGAAGTATGTGCATCATTATTACTAAACACAATCTAATATTTAATAGAATCAAGTTTAAGCAAAACTTTTGTACCCATTCATTTGCCACATGTGGAAAGAAGTGCAAGGAGATGCTTCAAATTTTCATATATGAAAGGTGGAGTATGCCATAGAGAAAGTATCCGATAGATTGTAAGAAGCAGTATGCAACTGGGAGAATAGAAAGAAGATAGACACAGAGACAGGCATATACTGAGGTCTATATAGACTTAAAAGAGTAGCCAAAAGTACTGCAGCAAGAATCTGGAAATGTTTTAAGACACTACTGATTGATGTATGCAGACAAACAAATCAAGGTCAAAAACATGTTTCAACAGACTGGCTGTTTAGGACCTTTATTTTATAACAATTTTTAAAAGCAATAGACAAATGACATTAGTCCACACGGCAAGGAAGTTCGCTGCAGGTACAGGAACTCATTTATCCAAACAAACCAATAATGACTGCATGGAAAGAAATTCATGAGTATGTCACAATAATTTGGGCTGTGAAATGCATTTGTGCATATATCCCCCTCATTGGAGTATCAAAGATTGGAGAAGAATTCTATTTACAGATGACTTATTTCTGTATGGAGTACAGTTCCAGATGTCTCACAATCTAGAGGGAACAAACTACATGCAATAAGCCTAAAAACAATCATGAAAAGCATCAGTACAAAAGTAGTGAAAACATGGTACAGGCAGGCACCATTCTAAATCGTTACACTGATTTATATATTTTTACCAGAGCAACTATGAATGCTGAAATATACAGGTGACAAGTGACGGAAGACAGAAACACCTGGTGACTAACATAATTAACCTTCTAAAACCGGGCTAAAATTCTCATAATATAACCTTTAGGACGGCGCGA
>KK112173.1:0-17819 GCA_000611955.2 Stegodyphus mimosarum
CGCCTCACCTGCTTTCGGGCTTGCACCGCGCACCTGCTTTCGGGCTCATCCGCAATCCGCCTCTTGGCCCTGAACTGTCCGTTTCACACTACTATCCATTTCTAATTCTCTTTTTGAAAACACCATTTATGACAAATTTTGTTATGTCTATTGCTACAAGAATATTTGTGAAAATAAAAACAGATTATTTTGCTAAAGTTTGAGGGCTATAGATCTTGAACAAATCGCTCAAATAGTATAAATTTGCGAGTGTTAGCGAAAAAACCTAAACAGGATGTTGGAGTATTTAATTTTAGAAATTAATAGTTAAAAATATTTTGTTTCGTTTCGTGCCATCTATTTTTCTCTTGCGTACCACCGGTTGAGAATTATGATGAACCATTTAAAGACTCTTGTATCATGATCGCCGAATCAAATCTGCATGATAATTTAGTTGCTCCTACTTATTCGTATCGAACGTAAAACTCCGTCGACCTAAGGTCTGATATCCCCTTGGCCGAGAAGCGTATCACTTAAGAGGTCGCTCGAGGGCGGGAGAGACGATGCGAAGGCGGTAAAGAGGGCTCCACTCTCATAACAATAATAGTAATGAAATATATACATGATATGTAAAACCACTCTAGGAAAGGATAAAACTTCTGATTTAGATATGATTAACTATTCTTTTTCGTAAGAATAGCTTTAATGATAAGAATTGGAAAAGTACCTTCGCGATTTCCGTTTATTTTTAATTTGTACATAAAGTAGTACTTCAGTCTGAGTGCGATAACAGACATTTGAACGATCGTTATTATACACATTTGAAGCTTTCGGTCGAGTTAAGAAAAACCATCACACAGAATGGTATTATAATTATCAATACCGATACTTATGAGTGTTCTTAGGTTATTCAAATATGACAAAGCGCACAGGGGCTATTTGCCTACAAGCAGAAATGACGTTCTTAGGGAAACAGGCTCGAATTTATATTGCACATAGGGAAAACCACGAAAAACACCCAATGCATGCAGTCCGTTTGCTTACGTTTGGAACCTGCGTTAACTGTAAGTATTCAGCGAATTTAATCATTCGACCACTGGTGAGGTATTTATGATCTCGGAAACGCTAGCAACTTTCAGAAGTGATCGTCTACAGGAGTCAGCCGTCAAAGATTTCACAGTATAAGTAAAAGTCTGATTCAAATGTTTTATCAATATGGAAAAACAATGGCTTTCATATGTCTATCTACAATGTATGCTTATTGAAGATAGAATTAAATAAGAAAATCATTATTTAATTAAATAAAATACACTAGAGTGCATTATAAAAGTAGAAAGGTAAATAAATGTTGCGATTTTTATATTATTAAACAATTTTTAAAGTCAAACATTTAAACTAAATGGATTATATACATATATACGCTTTTCAGGTGATATAATATACTGTAAAATATGCGTATTACCTTTATAACGTTAAAAATGGCTATAGCTTGGTTGTTCACTTTTCTGCACACCATCACGTTATGTTATACTGCTAGAGCACTGATCATCCCGGTAATGCCAGCTGTTGCCTGCTCATATGGAATAGGATTTTTAGTTTGCCTTTTAAATTAAATCTACATTGTAATTCAAAATTCCTCACACTCTAATCTAGAAAGTTCTCCCCTTTATTTCATCTGTAATTTGTTTTGCTTTAAGTATAGAGTAGGATTACTGAATTGCAGGAAGAGTGAATAAAAACTATCCTTTTACAGCAGATGCTGGAAAAGACTACCACGTACAACGAATTCATGCGACGACGTACAGGGCACACCAAAAAGTAATAGACATTTTCAAAATTCATGAAAATTGCTGCTGTAGGAGGGTGCAGTTTGTGTCAAACTGATGCCATAAATTCAGATTTTTTTTTTTGGAGGACAAAATATGTGTTAAAGTAAAATAAATGAAAGTACCGGTAGTTAAGTATAATACATATAATATACTTAAGTATAATTAAGCAGTATAATATATACAACTAAGCATAATATATACAATAAAATATAATACATATTTTATACAACAAATTAGTCTTAGTTACATACCTACTCAGATTTAATTTCTCTTCTCAACAGAATTTTAAGAGTTTTTTTTAAATGCATTAATTTTTTCCCAGTGGCGGACACTAGCCATTATAGGCGTTGACTACTACTAAGGTCGGAAGTGGTGGTCACTTTATCGTGGAGGCATCTAGTAGGTGCACTACCGTTGCCTCCTATGAAGGGACAGACAATTTACATTTATGCCTTTTCCAGGATTCGAAATCCGGCTTTTCGGTACGGCAGTCAGAGTTACTAACCACTTTATCATCTGGGCATTTTAAATGCATTATTTAGAACAGGTTATACTGTAATCGGAGTCATAAATGCGTACACATACGCAAATATTCAGAATATATATTTAATTTTATGCAGTAAAAACTAAAAAACTAAAAAACAAAAAAATTGCTTGTGAGAAGTTAACATATTTCCTCCTCACATTCCTTTTACAAAATCGCTCACCAGTGGCTGAGCGATAGTTGATTTTGATTTATTTGATTACGGCAAAACACACGAAGGCTACCTGCGTACGGCTGAGTGATAAAACTACACTGGTGTGCAAAAATTAAGGACGAGACGGTTTTTTCAATATAACTTTGTACAAAAGCTTTCCAAATTAACACATTTAATACCGTAAGATCCCCAATACGTAAGGACATGAGTTAATGTAAGCAACACTTACTAAAAGAGAAATCAGAGGGATAAAAAGAAGCTTTATTGAAAAAGTAGCATGGAGCGCAATGCGACTGAAGGCCGAAACATCCCTGTGATGGGTGTCCAGCAAGAAACATCCGGTCTTTAATAGGGGATATGATCTCCCCTGACTGCTAGGCAGGTTTCACATCATTTGTACTGAATACTAGTAGTTTGGGCGGGGTTAAATTCGCAGCGAACGGGTTGGCTGCATGATAGTTTTCGTGTTTTTTCTTATGTGTGATGTAAATATGAGCCAGTTTTCCTTGAAAAGTCCTTCATGAATGGGGCAGTACTTCCCTTAGGCAGATATTGGTCGTGTGCTTTCGTATAATCAAAGAAAAAAAAAAAAACTATTCTTATCCTTTCTCGAAATCATGGTGTCGACATTACACCAGTTATATACAGTATATTTTATCATATTTAGAACAAGTGGCATATTCTTAATCTAAAGTAGTGACCGAACTAAAACTGCTTTGGAGATTTTTCAACAGCAAAAAGAGAAACTCTTCTAGTCAGAATAGCACACTTAACGCTACATTAGTTTGTTATTTTACTGAATCCGATGGTTCCCGCAAGGACAACACTATTGTAAAAATATATATATATATAATATATAATTGTAAAAATATATAGTTTGAGATAGCCTCAGACACTATTTCCCCTCAGACATTTTCGAAATAGCTTTGCTTGATTCAAAAGTAGTATATTATTTCCATCCTCCACGTCAAAATTTTTCCAAGTTTGGCGTTAGTATTTTCTTTTTTAAAATTTATTTTGTTTTAGATTTGTTCCAAGAGGTGCGTTTTTAGCTTTTTCGTCTCCTATATTGGAAAGTATTTTTATCATAAAACTAAAATATGGTTACTTTAAGAAACTAATTTTTTTTTTCTAATGGGGGCCCTCAGCCGACTTCGCCACTACTAAGGCCAGCATTGGTGGTCACTTTATTATGCAAGCACCTAATAGGTGGACCACCTTTGCCTGTTATGAAGGGACGGACAATTACAACCATTCCTTCTCCGGGATTCGAACCCGAGCCCGCTGGTATCGCAGTCGGCTCCCCTAACCACTATAACGTCGGGGCGGCTTAAGAAACTACATCAAAACAAATATTAAAATGTTTAGAAAAGAAAACTTTACATCGTTTTACTGATTGTTTAACGTTTGATTGGTTTACTGGTAAACCAAAATAACTTTTCTTTAACAGAATTCCTGCGATTTTGACTCATGCCCATTTAAAGTAAGCAGCGGTAAAATCATACAATGATCTGCCTACTTAGGACCCTGAATTCTCGTCTTCTTTATCAATGCAATGAAATATCGGTTCTAGAAAGCAAATATAGCTTGCTGAAATTAAAGACTTAATCTCAGGAACCATTTTTTGCAAATGAAACTATTCAAATATGAAAACAATTATTTCAGGAAAAGATGACAACGGATATGGGTGAACCAACAGACTTCTGATAATAACATGAAAATGTTAATCACGAGTGAAACATGAATGCAATAATAACATGAAAATGCTAATCACAAACATGAAAATGCTAATCACAAGCGAAACATAAACTTCGGATAATTTTTTACGAGTAACCTTTTTCGGTTGGACTTTTTCCGACTGGAATCATCACTTCATATGTTTTGCTATTTTAAATATCGGGTAACTTTAAAAGTAAGAATGCAGTTTACCTACAAAGTTAAACAAATGATCCCCTTTTTGAAACAAACAGTCGAATCGCTTTTGATCAGCAAAGGAATGTGTAAGTAGGTTTTCTCAGTGAAAGCATCGAGGCGAAAGAGTGGCAAAAGGATGTGCAAAAAAGTGCGAAAACAAAGTTCTCCCCAGTGCCGAGTGGCTAAGATCAAAGAATACAAGTAATTCAACCCGGGTTCAGATTCCGCCAAACAGGCTGGCTGCATATATACTATTTTCGTGAAGTCCCACACATACAACGTAAAGACCAGCCAATTAACATTAGGAAGTCTTTCAAAAAGGCTAGCAGATAGCACTCGCGTGATTTGCAATATTCACATAAACAAACAACGAGGAGAAAACATCCGAATAAAATAGAAGCAAAAACAAAAGCTTCTCAATTGTGAAACATCCGACTTAAAAACGTCATAAAAGCGGATTTACAAGCATCAAGAAAATTAAGCGGCAACTAAAATATCGTTGTATAAATACCGTGGGTTTGGAAAAAAAAAAACTTTAAAATATTGCAAAAGCAAAAGTACAGAGTGGTTATAAAAAACAGTTCCCCGATATATGAACCTCAAGTAGTCTATCCGCTTCACCCATTGAAATGAAATTATTGATATTATTATTTGGAGGTATGCGTTCGAGATTGTGATGATTTTAAAACAAGAGTTCTCACGGTTATGACTGCAGCGAAAAAAATTTTGAAATTTTCGAATTGCCACTTTTTCCCTGCGCAAAATGATCAGTGCACTGAAAAATCATAAACAGCTCTGGAATGATAAAACTGCCGGCGTAAAAACATTTCCAAAGAAGAGCATTGCAAAAGACCAGTGACAACACAGACAGGCTGTGCATTGACGCACTTTGCATAATTCATAGAGATAGACAGTAGAAGAACCAATCACATAACCCCATGTGCAAAACATTGCTTCTGGAAAACTTTTAATAAGCAATGGGGGAAGATTGTTTCTTCAATCAAGTATTCGAAAGTACTAACAAGATGACACTTACAGGAAAACAACGAGGTGAACGGCGAAAATACTACCGTGTGGTCTTGCTGAAGTTGTCGAAGAAGTGACATACGATTATTGCAGGTAGTGGAAGGAAGTGATGCCCGCTGTTTGGATGTATAATCGAAAACAACACTCCTTAAGCTTCTACGCTCTGTTCTGTGGATGTTTCCTTAACGAGTCTGGCGTATCCAGGTGTTGCAACCTGGAGACAAGCAAAAGTTACAATCCACAATCGACTTCGCGAAATTTTTCTCATCAAACATGATGAAGACAGCAGGTGGCCTCTGCGGATGTTCTCCTTAACTGAGAACGTAAACGCGAAGAGCTGCGTTTTCTGGGCTGACCAAAATGCTCACGATGAGGCACCAGGGCCTTTACACAAAGCCAAAGTGACTGTGTGGTGCGGCATGGCAAGCACATACGTTCTCGGTCCGTACTTCTTCGAAGAGGTCACTTATACGAAAACGTGTTCCATCACAAGTGTTCAGTATACAGCAATGTTTCAGAATTACATAATTCCAAAACTGCAGCAGCGAAATGTCGTTGATGACATTGTACGGATGCAAGATGATGCTTCTTCCCCTGCCCCATGTATTCGGCAAGTGTTGCAACAACACTTTGGAGATAGTCATCTCCCGCATTTTCGTGCTAAGTACGATCCCCCCGACCTCACTCCGATAGATTTCTGGCTCAGGGGTTACCTGAAATCTGAAGTGTATACATCAAATCCACGAGATTTGTCAGAACTGAAACATACCATAAAACGTGAAGTTATATACACTGGTCATCAAAACTGAAGGATAATGAGAAAAAATATGCTCACTAAGTTAATGTTTCAAACAATGCCCAATGCTGTAATTATTTGTGTTAATTAAATACAACTGAACACAAAATTGGGCTTCCGTGCATATGTTAACTCCAGAAATATGCAAATTCTGTGATTGACAATGTGGTGCGCAATGAACCCATGTTGGAATTCCTGTATGTAGTGTTGTTTAAATTGAATGTGGCTCCCGAGAGTGATTAATATTTAATGGCTCAACGGCATCATTTAAGTGAAGACTGTGTACAAGAAAACTAATGGTTTTTATCCCACTCACTTCAGCTTCCAGTGGGGCCCGTTTAAACTGGCACCGTTGTCATGTTCAATGCAGCCAAGAGGACTGGGCCCGAGTATAGTTTACTGAAGAGTCCAGGTATAGTCTGAACAGTGATTCTGGATGTTTTGATAGAGAGAGGAAGGAACATGCAATTTGCCTTCCCTTGTCCGCGAAATGTCCCATTTCCGCGAGCGCGGTTTAATGATTTGGGGAGGAACCATGACAAGTGGCTGCACCAAGCTGCATATCTTTCAAGGAGGTTCTGTAACCTCTCGAAGATATGTGGGCAAGTTATTTGAACCCCAATTTAGACTGTTTAGGGGTGTTATTGGCACAAAAGTTTTGCTAATGGATGACAATGTTCGGCCTCTTGAGCATATGTGGCGCCAGAATGCTTGCAAACAGAAGATGTCATTCTAATGGACTGGCCACCTTACTCACTCGACTTGAACCTGATTGAGTATGCATGGGATGCCTTAGGGTGCCCAATTTCAGCGCGCCAAATTCCTTCCCGGACCCTCCAGGAGCTGAAAAGTGCACTATTAGAAGAGTGGCGTGCAATTCCACAAGACTTGATCAACACTTTGCAAAAGTCTATGAAATCAAGACGTGAGATATGCATATCTATCCAAGGTGACCATACACCATATTAAAAAAGGATTTTTACACAAGAGGTTACTTAATTTTTCCATCATTTTTCAGTTTCAATAAATTTGGTTTTAATTTCCATACTTTGCGAAATAATCAACTGCCCAACATTGTAATTTATGTTAATTAATGCTTTTGTACAAATTTCTATTACAAATTTTACGAAGTATTTTCTCCCTCCTTCCAGCATGCCTTCGTGGTGTAACGGTAGCACACTCGGCGCATATTCGAGAGGTCCAGGTTGGAGTCCCAACGAGGACATTGCTCATTTTTCATGTCTGCTGCTCCAAAATAACCAAATAACTCAAACAAATTTTCATTACATATCAGTTACGTTTTATTTCTGTCATTATCCTTTAATTTTGATTTCTCCTACGATATTACGTTCGTCATTGTTATCAACAATCTCCTGCGTGCAATGCTTTGTGATCTGCGAACGAGGGTAGGTTGGAAACTTGTAATTCTAATAAAAGTTTTACGCCGGCAGTTTTCGTCACACGTGCACCATTCCAACGCCATTTTTGGTTTTTCAATGCGCTGATCAATGCTCTGAACAGTTGAACGTGTGGTTTAGAAATGCTACACAAGACGGGTGAATATCTTGAACTATTATACTTAAAATTGAAGTTTTCAAGTTCGGAACAGAGGTTAGCAGAAATAAAAAACTGCATAATCTGGCTCCAAAAGCTGTGAAAACATCAACATCATCTTTAATAAGTTACAGTTTTCAAAATAAACAGTCGACTCCGGCAAGATGCATTTTTTTTCCTTCCATCTTGAATATATATTATCTATTAGATATCTTCTAATATGGGAAAGGAAATATGTGAGAGAATTACTTAAGGATTGTAAGAGCCATGATCCCCTACCTATTTTCATTTTTATGAATTTGCAAATTTTATAATATACACATGGAACAGAAAAAGTAAAGCTTCAAAACACTTTTCTCTTGACAAGTTCTGTTTGGAGCTTTAAATAAAAAAGGATTAACTATGGTTTTCACTGTTTTTGTTTTTTCACTCTTTTTACTTTTCTGTTCCATATGTATATTATAAAATTCTTTTTTTCATCTTTTAGAAAATCAAATTCACAATTTTCCACACTTAAAGGGGGGGGGAAGCTGGCATTAACTTTATATTTTAAATTACTTGTTTACAGTGAAATGATAATTATTACCCAAACCTGAAAAGAAGGGAATGGTTCGAAGACTTTTTACAAGTTATTTAATGTCAATATGTAATTAAAAGGCTTCTCTTTTCTCTTAGTAATCAGGCTAGGTTATAATGAACGCACTACTCTCTTTAGGTACTTTTTATTAAATACTGGCATTCTATCCTGTTTCTAACGAAAAAAGGGACCTTTTTAGATTTCTCAGACGTATTATGGCTCGATTACGTGATGACTTTTCTAACACCTGTTTTTCGTTTTCTTCAACTTTTGGCCAGTATTAAAATTAAAATGGTGGAATTGTAGAGACATTAGGATTTTTGGAAGCAGGAGAGATGTGAAAATGAATAATGCCCTCGCCGGGACTTGAACCACGGACCTCTCAAATACGCGCCGAGCGTGTTGACCACTACACCACGAAGGCATGCGAAGAAGGCAGGAGAACTACCTTATATACCCCCTTTTAAGGGGCGACAGTGAATTAGGGGACCCAATCGCCAAATCCTGGTGGTGGAGAATCATCATCCATTACCTTTTTGTTCAGGCGCCACTGTAGAGGCATTAGGATTTTTGGAAGCAGGAGAGATGTGAAAATGAGCAATGCCCTCGCCGGGACTCGAACCACGGAGCTCTCGAATACGCGCTGAGTGTGCTAACCACTACACTACGAAGGCATGCAAAGAAGGCGGGAGAAATACCTTATAGAATTACATCGCCATCTTTATCAAAAAGGTTCAAGATTTGTATCGGAAAATAAGACGCCGTTTTCCCGTCCAACTGATTGCCTTCTACATACTTTGCACAATTTAAAGCCCTCTTTCCATTTTTCCACCAATAGACTTTCACCTCAAAAACGCGGGCTTTTTTAATTGTTTATCGTTCATTGCTATTTGTCAACCAATGTTGTTTTACTGCTGAAACCACTCACTTTCACTATCTGTAAACCCTTAAGCAAAGTTCGTTTAAATTTTGGCAACCTTTTTTCGAACACAGCTTTAGGCTCCTTTAGTTTTTCTAAAACAGAGGTAGGTATTCGGAAACGGTAAGTTTTTCATATTTTTTCACAAAGGTTGTTCCAACATTTGATTTTGCTTGATTCACTTTTTAACAATTTTAATTTTCACAAAAAAGAAAAAAATGTTTAGGTAATTTAAGCCAGCCCTGCGTTTCATTTTTGTACATCGACTGTAATTAGTTTTGTCATTTTTCAAATTTTAGAAGCTTTTAGCTTCTTTAATCCTTGTTTTAGATTTTCTTTTTTAATTTAATTCCCATCTGTGTTTTTTTGTTTTGTGTGTGTGTTTGTTTTGTTTATTTTTCAATTGTTTTATGCTACTTTTAAGCATTTGTATATTGTTTTTGGGTGTTTATCTTTTATATATTTCTTGTTTGCTTTGAGTACGAATGCGTGTAGAGGAAGGATCTAAGCATTTGAGCCTACTTCGACATTTCTTTTTAAATTTTAAATAACGAAAAAGGCGGTTTAAAGTCTCAAATGGTTCAGAGGAACGAAACATGTATTCGAAACTCATTAATCAACTTGGTTTAAGCTTCAAAACAATTTTTCCGAGTTCTGTTTGAAACGTTAAACAGAGGAGATAAATTTTTAATGGCATTTCTATTAAAACTTGAGTTTTATAGATTCAAGCTCTGTAATTATCTTTAAACAATTCCATTTTTATTTGTACCCTTTTTTTTTCACGTTTACTCGGTTTTTGTAAGCCTTTCCCGGAGAGAGAAATAGGATGACCTTAAAAATTTTTTGAATTAAAATTAAGTTTCGACTTTTCACTTCATTATCAGTATATATATATATATATAAATATCTTTTCATATACTGGTTTCATATACTGATATACTTTCAGGTTAATATATATATATATATATATATTAACCTTTCAATCATAATTTCATCATCTTTTATTCATATGTATAGCTAAGGTTAGGATAACAAGGAACAAATCAATTACAGTAATGTTTGCTAGAAATGAAATTTATAATTTTTCATATCCACCGATGTTTTTCACCATTCATTAAAAAAAAAAAAAAAAAAAAAACTGAATGTGTTCATGTTGTCTGAACTCTACGTTAGCTGGAGCAAGGCTTTTCGTACTGTCACAGAAACTGTTTTCAGTAACAAGAAAATGAAATTTTTTTCGGTAATTAATCCCAAAAATATGCTTGGGTGATCATTGATAACTTAGCTATTCTTGTTTTAAAAAGGCGAAAAAAAAGTGTAACCTTCAATTTCAGAGAAAAGTTTAATTTCGTTTCACTTCACAGTCTGTAATTGGTGCCGGCCACTAATTCCACATTTCCTAATAACATAATGCTATTATTTTTTCTGCATGTGTTATAACTTTAATTCCACGTATTTATAGAAACTTGAACATTTTACAATCAAAGTTTGTTTACTGAAAATGTTTCCTATTAGCAAAAGTTTTTAATCTAATATAAATATGATCAACTATCAATGAAATCAGTTTCCAACAAAGTGCTTTTAAGATTATTTTTTAAAATGACAGCCCTGCAAATGCAAAATTATACTCCCCTAAATACGCTGATATTTATCACTGTTTTCTTTACATGACTGACTATATTCATGTAAATGTTAGACGTATTAACTACTGCTTAGGTTACTATTGCTTTTTAAATAAATAAAATAATTTCTTTTTGCTATTTTATAACTACTTCATTAATAATTATTGGTGAGACCTATTTCACAAGCACACTTTTAAAGCTTTTCCTACTTTGTATCATATGTTCATAATTTACGGCACGAAAAGTTATTGCTAAGCCTAAAGCCTAAATTAAAAGTTTACAATTTTATGAACCTAAAATGAAAACCAAAGTCTATTTACTTGACTTCAATTCTATAACAAAAAAATCGATGCACCAAGAAGGAATTAACCGGTTACTTTAAAATTTCGTATGCATAAACGTTTTGACCGAATATGCAAATGATTAAAATTTAGTGTCCAATGAATGAATAGTGCAATCTCCAGCGTATCGGAACTGCTCCTCCAGCAGATGGTAAGGAGCTGTTCTTGAACTGTTGTTAAAAATTTCTGTTGCACTGCGCTTTAGGATACCTTCCAACGACAAAAATGCCTCACCGCAGGATTTGAGCTCATTACGAGCAACTGTTAAATTTGAAAGAGGTCGTATCATTGGATTGAAAGAGGCATGTTGGGCAAATCGGAGAATTGCTCGTCATATGAGTGGAAGCCATGCGGTGATTAGAAGATGTTGGCAAGAATTGGTGGGCAATGGCATATTTCAGCGTCATGATGGTAGCGGTCGACCTAGGGCCACAACAGATCGGGAGGACAGAGTGATTGTCAGATTAGCTGTCACAGTGCCTGATTCATCGCTATCAACCATCAGACGTGCGATCCGCACACGAGTGTCCACCATAACCATTCACAGACGGTTGATAGAGCGAAATCTACGCTCGTACCGACGGTTACGCCACCTGCCACTCACGCCTGCACACTGTCGAGCCAGATTACAGTGGTGCTTGTCTCGATCAGGTTGGAATGATGCTGACTGGGGGTTAAAGTCTTTGGCGACGAATCTCGCTTCCAACTGTGTCGTGACGACCATCGAAGACGTGTCTGAAGATACCCAGAACAACGTGTCGATCCTGCTTTCACTATTGCACGCCACACAGGCCCTCAACAAGGAGTTATGGTCTAGGGTGCCATTTCCCTTGATAGCCGAACCCCTTTGATCTTCATTACTTACACCTTACACCACAGCGGTACGTTGATAACAGAGGCACACTTACTTCACAGCGGTACGTTGACGGCATTCTGAGACCTGTTTTTTCAGCAAGAAAATGCCAGACCACATACGGCATGTGTTGTTTTGAACTGTCTTACAGCTTGTCAAACACTTCCTTGGCCAGCCAGACCTCTCTCCCCCATCGAGCATGTCTGGGATATAATGGGAAGGCGACTGCATCTACCAGGGAATGTTGATGTCCTAGCCCGACAATTGGAGCAAATTTGGCTAGAAATACCGCAGGAGACCACCCGGGAGCTTTATCAGTCTATGCCAAGCTGTGCGGCAACTTGCGTCCAGGCTAGAGTTGGGTCAACACCTTATTGAGCTCGTTACTTTGTAACTATGTAACTCTGAAATAAATCATTCACTTGTTCTCAAATTTCAATCATTTTCTATTCTGCACATAATCTTCCTATCCACCAAATTTTGTCTCCATTGGACACCTCCTTCTTGGTGCGTCGATTTTTTTTTTGTTATAGAGTGTATTTAGTTACTGGTGGGTTCTCTCTTTAAAATTTTCTTATGATATTAAAAAGAATTAGTTCTCAAGTAATATTACATTTAAAAAAATGAATTTGGCAAAAAATACTTGAAGAATCAGGTTGATAAGTTGTTAATTTTGAGTATCACTGTTTTTGAATTTTGAAATAAGCTAAAACCAGAAAATTTAGTACTTGTATTATTACCATGCGTAATACCTTGTATTACTACAAATAAAGTGTGTAATACCTTGTATTACCACAAATTTAGTACTGGTGTTACTATTTTAAAAATATATACCTATCTTTTATAGTTGAAACCAATGCGTATCAAGATCGATTTCTGAAATTCAAGGCTAAAGGCATGCATACTTCAGGTGGAACTAAAGATCTCATACATAAAAAAATTAAATATGAAATTGCTAATCAAAAGTAATTACAGAGAATGCAGAGCAGTTCCTTGGTATTTCTAAAAGTTGTTACTACTAGTTATACATATGCCGCCGATAACATCATACTAAACACTAAGGTACACTTTAGCAACTTCTATTTTAAGTCTTAGAAATTTATTAGGAAGTAGAATTGAACCTGTTCAGCAGCAAAAGATGGATATAAGTAGGAAGGTAACAGAAAGCTGAAAGTTCCCGAAACATTTTTAAAATACGCGGCCAAGAAATTGAGATTCTAATCGAATACAGATTTGAGACTTGCTTCAACATCTGCAGTTTTCAGTTGTCTGTTGTAATACATAATGATTAAACAAAACTCAGCAATGAAAAGTCATTACATTAAATTCCTTTTACGGTTAATTCTATTAAATTTATTAACAAAACGTTAAACTTGAATGTTTGCCCCTTAATTTTAATCAAAATCCTTTTTTTATTTATTATGCACTCTTAGGCACTACACGGAAAGGAAGGGATGCCCTGTGGAGGACTTTTTAAGAGAAACTGGCTCGTATCCACGCTACCCATGTTGAAAACCACAAAAACGCCCATGCAGCCAGCCCGTTCACCGGGACAATCAAAATACTAAATGGTTCTCTTTCTATCAAATTTTACTCAAAATGCTTAATGATTCCTTATGTAATGAAGCTGTGTCAATGCATTTTTCTTTTGCGCGTTATTTCGCTTTACGGAACAATCAGTAATGAACACTCATTATTTAAACAGTGTCAAAAGAAAGATTTTAACATCGTAGTCTCTTGGTTAACATAAAATATACTTGACGTTGGAGATTATCTAGTGCATTATCACCAAGTCCTTTAAAGTACTACAAAGTCAGAAGAAGGGTATAAAGAACCCTTTACTAACCCAAAGCAAGTTTACAGTCGGCGCCAACTCGTGCTTACAAAATCCAACAATTTTGGCTTAAATCAAAAGATAATGAATAACTTAAAAATTAATGAATATTGCCTAACGGGTTCACAGGTTAACTATCGCGCAAGCTGGCTCTGATTCGAAAGTCGGCGTAAACAAGTCTAATGGCAAGAATATCTCAACGCCGCAGAAATCTAATCGCTACAGAATTAAAGATATCAACGTGGCCTTCAAGCAGGCAGAACACACTCTGATTTCACCTTCCAAACCCTTCCCTAAATACTAACTTGTTTCTACCTCATATAAATACACGCGCGCTAGTCAATTTGCATTCTGGCATGAAAGTGTTGAGTTGAAAGCAAGAGCGACAGGAATGCTGATTGAACATAAAATAACTCTTAAGTAAATTAAATAAACCCTCACAAGATATATAAAAAAAATTTTAAATATGGAAAATATTTATTATACATCCTCTAGTTTATGCCCTCACAAAACGAATTTTTCAGATCATTTTCCCTCTTACGTTGCTTCCATGCTTGCGCCAGATACTGACCGCAAACGAGTTCAGTGTCGATGATGATAATGACTCAGCAGAAGAAAAACTGCATGTGTACGTTGTAACTACGTATACGTTGTAACTACGTACGTTGTGTACGTATGTATACGTTGTTGCATGACAAAGGCAAAAACTACAAACACGGAATACCATTGATTTCTGAGACAACAACAACAGGAATTCTGTTGCAAGACTTCCTGTTGCAAGTTTTATTGCTACGTAAGGCTCGGTTTTATAAAAAGAAGGTGAAGAAATGATTTTTATTTGGGGGGGATGGCGAGAATTTTGTGTAAAATATGCTTGCGTCTATGGTCTAGAGATAATCGCTTCAACTTTTGTTCTTCATTTTCATTATTCGGTTTGCTATCCACGTTTATAAAAAGAACATGTTAAACTTGGCATATTTTTTTCAGATGCTTAAAAATACACATAATATTTCAAGTACTCCATAAAGCAGGATCATTATATCCAATCAGGATCATTATACCTATTCTTTGCGACAGCGAAACTCAGCTTCAAATAATTTTCTTTGCAAAAATACGAGCTTTTAATCTGCTATTAGAAGAATCGACGAAAAGTTTGCTTTCAGATAATACGAGCACACTAGATATAGATAATTGAGTAGTCCTTAAAAAGGACTCTTTTTATGGAGCATTTTCTAAGAAGATCTGGGCAGCATTTCCGTTTACTCTAGGGAAAAATCACGGTAGCTGGTGAAACAATTTGAAATTTACAAAGTACGCTTCGAACTCAGTACTTGAAAGCATCACTGTTAGGTTTATTTAACTAACCGATAATTTTTATGTTAATTCATTTCTGTCTTTTCTACTACTTTCACCAGGTCTCATCAGAATGAAAATTAGAAGTTTAAATGGCGAGTGCGTCTAGTATTTAGAAGGCATGGATTGGTATGTAAAAGCTCCTGTTTACTCAGTAGTTCAGCGAGACCTTGAAGTCATGGATTGACAGCTGCCGGCCGTGTGAGAATTAATGGGTGATCCCGCAAGGGTGGGGACAGCTTTTGCTAATTTTGATATTCAACTGCAAAAGTCTACGAGTCTCAGCAATAAATATTTACTTAAAATTAGGAAAGCAGAAACCTGGTGCTAGGCTTAGATTTTAAATGAAATTCTATCGATTTCGAGGGCGAACAGTTACAAGTCTCTCTTCTTCAGGAGCAAAAGAGGAACCTTCATATCTCTGTCCTAGAAATCGATAGAGTTTCGATTAAAATCTACACCAAACACAAGGTTGCTGTTTTATCTAATTTTTAAGTTTTACTCTGGTGTGTTTATCGTCGGTATTGAATAAATATTGAGTTTTATGCCTTAATTGAAGTTCACAACATCCACTTAATGACGGTGATAATTCGCACAAAAAGATAATATCATATAATGCAAGGAAAAGCTAAGCCAGATAAATGATTTAATGGAATTAATCTTATCTTAATCTATGGACATTCATGTTGATTCTGGATGTGAAAGTCTTGTAAAACTGTGTATATATTGAAAAGTCTTTGCTTTAAAATAGAAAGCAATAAATAAAATTTCAGGTAGGCCATATTCATATGTTCTGTTGAAAACAATTACAAGCAGTGAAGTTAAATCTGCATTTTATATATAAGGATTTATTCTTATTCAGTAATTGTTAAAATGTGCCATAAATATCACTAGGCTTAGTTTTGGGGGTTACATTTAGTAATGGCTGCAGAAATGAAATTTATTGATTCAACTTTTGTGTCTGAGCCAAAAAATTTCCATGCTAATGATCCAGTTATGACTTCCTATTTCCGTTTCGCGTTTTCTGTGTATACAATACCGTCCGTTCTCCAATATTCGGAGCGTTAATTCAGATTCCCGATCACGAACACTAGTTTATTTCACACAGATTCAAATTCGTTTCATACAGCTACGATACTTGTTATCAACCTCTTTATCAGGGTTTTCCATCGATTTTAAATTTCACCTGCAGTATATAATGATTCTTATCTTTTTTAAGTTACTCGTAGAGGTTTTGCATTCTTGTTTAAGTTAAATAATTTTCTATTCAAAAAAAAAAAAAAAAAATTATTTTGTTTTATATACTTTAAGATGTTTGAACATCAACAAACTACCGAACCTCGTCTTATTTGGTATTTTGGTGCGCTTTGGCTGGAATTGCGATTTCACTTAAAAGCTGAGATGTACCAGAACCGAGATTAAGCTGAATTTAAGTCATGATAACGAAATGTTTCATTTCTTAAAATAGATACTAATAACGCACTGAAATTGGAATTTCTTCTTGGAATATGAAAGATCCGACCAAGACAAAAAAAAAACTTTCTTTCAGCATAAATAATTAACTAGCTAATTTTCTTGCATTAAGTAGTTTGAAATATGTATAGTGCTTTTATCTTTATATATACTGCATATATCATTAAAGGTTTGGGCCCATTAGCGGCTGAACGGTAAAGCATCTAAACACTGGTTTCCGACCTGGGCTCGATTCCAGGCGAACTTGCCGGCCGCATGGGCGCCCTCATGGCCTTACGTATGTGCAACGTGCACACGAACCAGGTTCCCTTAGAAAGCCCTCCACGAAGGCATACCTCCCCTTAGGCAGATAGCCCTTGCGTGCTTTGCCATAATTATATAAAACCAAAATCTTTATCATTTTTAAGTAATTTGCTTTTTTCAGAGAAAGAACATAATATATATATATATATATATATATATTTCAGTATAATCACAGTACACATTTTTTAATTAAAATTTTTCACCGATGTTGAAATATATATTTCTTCATCGTATATAAAATTTTTCGATTAAAATAAGGCATGACAATTTTCCAAAGTGTCATCATAATTAAATGTATGGGTATACTGCATAATAATACTAAGAACGGGAATAAATTTTCAAGAATATTTTTAGAAAGTCAACATTTTCAAACCGTAATTGTAAGTAACAAATGTAATGGCTCAGAGTCTTTAAGTAAACTCTAAACACATTTTATTTCAAAATGAGACAGAAAACGGCTGGATATTTTACTGACAAAAAAAAAGTGCTTATGCGATAAACACGAAACAAATTAAAACTTTCAAAATTTAGTGGACATAATAATTACAAAATTAAGTACAAAGTAACATTATATATATATATAATTAATGATAAAATAAATTCTTTTCTTTCTAGATAAAGTTATGCAATGCAGTTTAAAAAGGTCAGGCAAGTACTATAAAGTTATTTTCAAAGATATTTGAAAATAAATTAAAACAATTTTTCATGAAAATCAACTTAAAAAGTAATCTTAATAAGTTTTGATTAT
>KK112173.1:18884-76864 GCA_000611955.2 Stegodyphus mimosarum
CCTTTTTTTTTTTTTTTTTAATTTCATATATTTCTAAGGCAATAGAACTACGGCTCCACTGCTTTTGAAAGAAAATAAAAATATAACTGATGTATAATTAAAATTAATGTACGTGCTTTATTAAAAGTACAGTAAACCTTCTTTAAACGCGAACATCCACGCTTTTAGAGGATTTTAAAGCTTTGTAGATGTGGTTATGTTAGTAAGGTGATGTTCACTGCCAATTCCCCCCCCCCTAAAAAATACAGATCTCTCTCAGAAGACGACCTCTTAGAGATATCGCCAACAAAGGCTTCACTATAATTATTTTCTAACTGGTAATGAAATTAATTTAATCTTACTTCAGTTAAAAAAAAAAAGGTTTTTAGGTTAAGAAAAGGCTGTTTAGGTTTAAAAGAAGACTCCTTAGAGAGAGATTTAACAGCAATCTAACTCTAAATTTAGTCTCACAATCAGCTGTTATACAAGCTTAAATATTTTCTGTGCATTTTGCATTGTATATAACTGATATATATCCATGCGTATTCAACAAATATTTAACAAATGCAAGACAAATTACTAAAATTAAAATCTGAAATCTTAATAATATTTTTCTATTATTATACATAATACTCGTAATGAATAATGGATTTAGATAATATTATATATACTTAGGCTGTAAAAACGATGAACTTTGAATTCTAAATCATATAATTATACATGTATATTCATATAGTTACAAAATTTTATTAGAAGTATTAAATCTGCAGTTGTATGTAATCTTTAAAAACTATAATAACATGATGCATATTTGTTGCTATGTTCTAGCATGAACCAAAAAAGTATGTTTTACTTTCTTAGCCACATGTGATATATTTTAATGTTCATTACTACATATATTTAAGTTTCCCAAAGACCAAAATGCAATTTAATCAGATTTCGTTGTATTAAAAAGGGAGTTGTAGAAGCATTTTTTTTTTTAAACTACTGAACTACTTTGTTATTTACGTCTTCCGTTTGAGGAGCGCTAAAAAATTTGTCCTCTGTTAGCTATTGTCATACAATTTGCTGTTTAGAAAGCATTCTAGAATATACGCTTAGCAAAACATTAGAAATAGTAGAATTAATTTGTTTTCTTCAAAACAGAATCTGACTTTGGCATGTTACGCTGAATATACTAAATCTAATTTACACACACACAAGCAGTAATACTAACAATAAATCCTGCGTACAGAATAAAATAAATACAAAGACCATTCTTCATTACATTCTTTCAGATGTCTATCACCAATATTTTTTCCCCCATTTTTCTGGCTAAATTAAATTATCTCGAGCCCCAGCTATGGAAGATAAGCCTAATTCGTTATGCCGGTGTCTGTATATCGAGGTTTTCAGATTCAAATTCCTCGGTGAATTAACGTTCAGTTGCAATGGGCTCCTGGGCGTAGCCCTATCCCGGTATAGCAATTGTATCTTTTTTCGAACGTTGAAAGTAGCGTTGTACAAGTTCGTAGAAAATAGTAATTCAGTAGCAGTTGAGGCGTGAAGAGATAGTAATTTTGACATATTCAGAAGTAATGGCAGAGTTCATAGCAATTATTAAGTTCATGATAATTATTAAATTGATAAGAAGTTCTAAAAAAGTTGAAGAAGCGGCGAAGATCCGGAACTTGTTCAGCAGTCAGGGAGTAACCAGGAGCTTGCAAGTCTGCTTTTGGCTGCGGAGGAGAAGTCCTATTGGGTAAGTTGAGATCTGCAGTGTGCTAGATGGAGGGGGTAGGGTCTTTTCAGTGCCATACTAATTTAGGGGATGGCCGAATGTATGAGGGGGGCAGATGAAAAAGTTAAATTAAGTTTTATAATTTCTATAAGTTTAATTAAAAAACAAGAAGGATTAAAAGTTTAAGTTTTCGAAATTATTAGTGCTAAGCCATACATTTTGATACATTAATATGCAGTATAAATTGATTAAGGAATAAATATCGATTCAAATTTAGGGATTTTGGAGACAAAAACTAGTCCCAAATCTCGTGCTGGTGACTGAGTATTGTTCTAAATTTTCTGAATTGCAACAAGTTCGTCATCAACCCTTTTTTTTTGTACTTTGTGGATATATTTCTTTATCTCGATCTTAGCTATGTTAAGGAATGCCCGTATGGTTTCCTCTTTGCTATACATCACCTTCAAAGTTCATCAATAAAGTTCCGTTACAGTGAGGTTCTCGGCAAATTCAGCGTTTATTGTAATTTGTTAAATTTCTTTTTTGTCTATATGATCTGCCTTCGATTATTATTACAGCTGCATAACCACGTCTGGTTATGATAAATTCAGGTTTCAATTAACTGATGATCCCGTTTTAAACCGAGACGAATGAAAATATCAAGAGAAAAATTCAGAATAATCCCTTACAGAATAATTGGAAATAGAATTGCATTTCAAGGCTATGCATGGTTCTAAAATTACTTCAAAGCAATCGGCATGTTGATCAGATTGTAACAAGCCAGCTGGCATTTATCATGTAATGTCTTCTGTCTCAATAAATAAATGACCCCCCACAACAACAACGTTTAGGAAGGGGGATGAAAAGGGGAAACTTCAGCCTTACGTCAGGAGGGGTGTAGATTAGGGGGCTGGGGGAGAGCAGCGGATGAAAGGAGAAAGATTTTTGTCTGTAGGAGTTACTAATCATGGAAGTAGGAAGTAAGACGGAGAGGCCCTAACCGGTTTCCCCCATACACTGCTTTGAAGCACTGGTGATCCATTCCTGGTGACTAAAACATTGGGTGATTTACCATTAAGATCAATGGGGTTTTGACACGATCGGATGTAAAAATTTTGTAATTGAGTAGTAAATATGCATATAGGTATATATATTTTCTTTTTCTACAGTATTTCAGAGTCCTAAGTATATGAAAAGAATACATTTTTAAACAACATTTCATTCTGAACCGAATTAAATGCTATACTTTTCACAGGACAGTATACTCAGAACGGTTTAATTTGAATGAAATATTTTCACAAGTTTTCATTAATTACATTAGAAAAAATTTTTAAGGCAATTCGGTTAAGGATTACAAAAATTAAGATCAAAGTTTAATGTATAATTAATATTAAAATTATGTATTATTTCTTTTCTATTTATAGAGCTTCTAGCTAAAATATTTTCTCAAATATGACATGATTTTTTTTAGCCTCTGAGGCATCTTTTAAATGGAAAAATCTAAGTCAAATTAGAATTAATGCTCTATTCAGTCCGCTTCAAATTAACGCACCTTTTATTTTAATAGTGAAATACGTTAAATAGTACTTAACTTTCTCTGGATATTTCTGAAAGGGAATAAAAAAAGGATTTTTTAAAAATATTATTTAAAACTTGTAACTGAGTTATTATGAAATGTAAGGGAATAATTCTTTATAATTCTTTTTATACTTATCAGATTTTTTTACCCTTTATTTCAACAATACATAGCCTAAAACTCTTCTTTATTACTTCCTTAAGTACGCATCTCATCGAATTTGCTTTACAATACCTTTTACCAGATTACTTTCCAGTACGAACAATTCTTGCTTAAATAGTTTTATAACGTATTTGTCAACAGGATTTCAATTTATGTTTACATTTCGATGTTAGGGTTATTATATATTTAGATAATATTTATAATCATTATAAATTTACATACATTTCATAATTAGATTTTTTCACTTCATTCTTTTCTTCACACAATTTTACACAAATATGTGGTTACAAATTAAGGAAAAGTTAACTTATTCGCATATCTGTGTGTATATTTATTAATTTTGACGAGGATTGCAGCATTTGGTGGCAATTTTATTTTTTAGTTAACCGAAATAAGTAATTAAACCAAGTAAGTAAAAAGTGTAAACCCAAAGTAATTATTTTTCAGTTACGTAAAAATAAAATGATGAATTTAAAATGAGCAACTATAAAGCCTCTCCTCTAAAAATTTTTAAAAAGTGCATGTTACAATAATATGTGGATGACAAAAAAAATTATTTTATTTAAAACATTTTGGCGTTCGGAACATAAAATATAAGTAGCGAATATTGTATCAAGGGTATTTCAATACCCTTGATACTTCATGACTTGACAGACGTATGCAATTTTAAAGGTGCCGTAAGGTATTTTTCATTCTTTAAGCATAACATTTTTGCTAAAATCTATATTTTTGTAGTTCAACAGCTTAGACTTTTATAAAAAAAATCATAATCAAAATCGATGTTGTTAGTTATCGAAAAATAACCAAGATAATAAACCATCCAACACATTACCATCTATAATAAAAGGGGCGATTTTTGCGTAAATGTCACTAAACAATACAAATTGCTATTATCCATCACACAGTGAATGTTTCTTCTATGCGGAAGTGTCTCCTTTTTCGATTTGTATGGAACTGTCGTGTGTCGAAATACTATCAAAGCACTGTCAAGGGAGTTTCTGAATGTGAACAAAAAAACACCCCATCTGGAGACTTAAGCCTCGGAGCAGTGCTTTGCTTGTAGGGCAGGTTCGGCCCCTCCTTCCTTTTTTACCTCCATGTTACTGACGAGGGGGATGGGGAATAGCAGCGGATAAAACAGAGCGATTTTGACCATAAGACGAAAAGGGAAAGGACTTCCGTCATTTTAATCATTCAACCGTTTTAACGATACGACTTGACCATTAAAATGAATGTTTTCAATTAATTACTTTATAAATGAATAAGCTAGCTTTTATCTATCATTTTGTTTCAGGATGCAGTATTTTTATTTACTATTTTTGACACCAGCTTGCACAATTTAAGAAACTAGACAGTTAATCATTGGCTAAAAATATTCTACACTGGCAGCCCAATATCAGGCTTGAATTTCGACTGAACGGCTGCCCCTATACAGACATTTGCTCAAAATGCGTGTATTGTAAGTCTAAATTAAAACTTTTTCTCAACGGTAAACGGACCATGGGAAAGTATTATGCGCTTTGCCACAACCAATTAATTGTAACACAGTACAAAATCCGAGATCCGGACTCGTCGGGACTTGGGCGATTCCGGATTTGGGGTTTTTCCGGATATTAGATCATCAGTTTAAATCTATTAAGATGGCATGTAGAAATTATAAAATAAAAAATAAAAAATCGTGATTTATAAAATAATGAAGCATTTATGATCTAAAAGGTATCAAAATTTACAAAGGAGAAACCTTAATATTTAATTGTTTACTTTATTAAACATTTCTTTGAGTGTAAATTGTTAAAGTTGCTTCGATTTTTGTGCAAATACTTTTCTTCAATTCTATAGACAGACATAATCTCTTGTTCAATTATAAAGTTCCACTGTTCCAGTCCTATAATTGTTGTGTCGAGAATACCGACTAACTTGTCAATCAAAATTTTTTCGTTCACCATAACCTCTTTGTTGTTACTTTCTTCACTATCGGTAGCGGTATTTTCTGGATCTAGAACTATAACTACAGATTTCGCTGTCCATTAACTGATTGATGATTGGAGCATTGCGATCACAATGAAAAACTTTGTTATATCATCTTCATTTATTACCCCTTCTCCACGTTTCTATGCAAAATCCATTAATTGGAAATTTTCACCTGTGATCTGCGATATCCGAAAGCCTTTATCTATCATATTCATCATCCTCAGTATCTAGACGCACATTGTCCCGCGATCTTGCGATGCTCCACACAGCAAATTTTGTGCTAAAATATTTTAAAAATTCTTGAAACGTCTTGCCAATATTCAGGAAATTTAACATCGATTTTAAAAATGCGACTTTATATTTGCCCTTCAGCAAAATAATACAACTAATGACATAATGTGTACTATTAAATTTTTATATTTAAACTGCAATAAATTTGTAATTTTAAGGATAAAGGCCACACAAAATAACCTTGTTTTACTGTAGGATGCACTGTTCAACACCCAGCTCATGTAAACTTTAACACTCCTACAGCTTTAATGGTTTTACATTATTAAAATCCACGAAAGATTAACACGAAAAGAAATTAAGAAGAAAATTAAATTTTTGACCTAGACACCGATTCGAATACTTATCCTAGTTAACTAGCTCTATACGATGTAAGCCTCTGTGACGCAGATACTTACAGTCTTATAATAGATAACCGAAAAAAAAAGTCTCTTCTGAAAAGGTAAGGTTTGTCAGGTATTTAATATTAAGCAAAAAAAAAGTTCAACAACCAATAAATGAAGGTCAGAATGGGGTTAAGCAGAATTGTAACAAAAATGACTAAGTAAAAAAAGACAGAAAAACTGATCTAAGAAATACACGAGCTTACGAAAGAAATCATAAAGCGCATTTATAAAAAAATTACGTTCGATGTAATGACTCGCGTAAAAAAGCGTAAACTGGAAAAGATATGGCAAAAAGCGGATTTCGTATATCAAATTTTTCTCAAGGCACTAAGCCGAAAACTGAAAAGATTCTTGAAATTGTTAAAGCAGATTCAAGGGCGAAGCAAAGCAGAAGGGAAAGGAGGAAGTCTGAAAACAATTCCATTTATTTTTAACTTGTTTCTTGCTTAAAAAAAAAAAACCTTTTTTTTTAATGGAATACTGAAGAAGGTATAACATCGTAATAAGTGTGTAATAAATCTGTTTAAGTACCTAACATTCAATATAATTTTTATTAGATACGGTTCAAAAGCACATTTTCATACTAGAAGCCAAATCTGTTCTAGTTTTAATAGCAATGAGGAAATAACTCGAAGTAAAATCAGTAAACATATTGCATATGTATTTTCTCCAAACGCCTAAATAATTAAAAGCAGTCAAACTTTGCAACCGTGATTTTAATGAACTTTGTAAAATATTTGAAATTACTTGTGTGCTTACAGATTCTTTAAACCTACACTTTATTTTATATAATGTAACAGATTATTGTCAATGAAACTGAAACGATTCTAAATGAATGAAACGATTCTAAATTAATGAAATTGAGTGAATAGAAAATGCCAGGCAAAAGAATACAAAGTAAATCCAAGGGAAGGGATGTTCGAATTACAGTAGAAGATCTATTAACCAGGCCTATCAGTTAGGTTTCTGTTAACCGAGCATGTAATTAATTTAAAGAAATCATTGGGAAAATATAGTAATGTTATAAGGTATTTTCTCACCTCCATTCCGCATGCCTTCGTGGTGTAATGTAAAGCATACTCGAAGTATATTCGAGAGGTCCAAGTTTCGAGTCCCGGCGAGAGCACTGCACATTTTTTACGTCTTAAAAAAAATCCTAATGACTCTACAAAGTGTAAAGCCAAAACCAGAAGCATTCGCGAATTTTCTAATCTTTGATTCATCTTTTGGCCTTTCTTACGAACAATAACTCATTTTATTGTCTCCTTACTATGCATTACTGCGAAAAATGTGGTTTACGTGTGATAAAGACGAAAACATCATAAAGTGATAATGAATTTGTAGACATGTTTCAAAAGATAAAAGGATGTAGCTTCGGAATGGATACATTGAGAAAACGGTGAAGCAAATTTTTAAACTACAAGTGACTAAAAAAATTATTCGAAGGTAGATTTGAATAAAAATAAAAATTGCAGTGATGCTGAGGATGACAATGGAATGGAATCGGGCAGGGTAAAAATTAGCCATGCTGAAGTCTTGTTTTTTTTTTTTTTAATTATTATGGCAAAGCTTATAAGGGTTATTTGCTTAAAGAAGGCACGTCTTCATGGAGGGGTTTAAAAAGAGACTGGCTCGCATTTACCTTACATATGGAAAAAACAGGGAAAATTCTCATGCAGCTGGTTCAATAGCCGAGATTTTAAATTTAGTTTCTGTGTAGAGATATTAGGTTATTTCGAAAGCAGGAGAGATGAAAAATGAGCAACGCCTTCGCGGGGAATCGAGCCACAGACCTCTCGGTTACGCGTCGAGTGTGCTGACCACTACACCACGAAGGCATGTGAAGAAGGCGGGAGAAATACCTTATATACTCCCCCCCCTTTTAAAGGGCGACTGGGGTTTTGAGGACCCAGTCGCCAAATCCTAATGGTGGAGAATCATGATCCACCACCCTTTTTAGTTCGGGCGACACTGTAGAGATATTAGGTTGTTTTGAAAGCAGGAGATATCAGAGCCGGGACAAGGGTGAGGCAAGTGAGGCACTTGCTTCAGCTGAATCACTAGAAGGGGCACCAAATTGGCTAGGCGAATTCGAAAATTTCTTTAATTATGTTTTTAAATTTGTCGGTTAGTTTTAGGGGAGCTAAGCTTCGGCAAACTGAAATTAATAAAACAATAGGAGGAAATGCAAGAAAGCCTGGAAATTAATGCAATGTGTATTTCAATGTTATTTCTTATTTATCAAAAAAGGATTTTTTTTTAACATTTTCATTTGAAAGTTATAAATAATTGGCTATATTATTTTCCTGAATTTATAAAGCGACGATTAAAATATACTTTAAGAATTATGATATCTTGATCTAATACACTTACTTTTGTTTAATACAAATATAGACATTTTGATATATATATATATATAGAGAGAGAGAGGCGCGCATTTACCTTTTTGTCTGAGGTGAAACAATGTCTTTGCACGGCTTTGGGAGATATGAAAAACGAGCGCCGCCTTCGCCGGGAATCGAACCACGGACCTCTTGGTTACGCGCCGAGTGCGTTGACCACTACACCACGAAGGCATGCGAAGAAGGTGGGAGAAATATCTTATATCTATTCCCCAAGTTTTGAAATATACGTATAATAGAGGTTCTATTGCATTATTTTTACAATTTAATAATAATAATAAAAAAGACTCTGAAAGATCAATGGTAAAAAATATGCGATAATATTTATAATAACGGTGAGCTGAAATACAAGCTTCACAAGACATCCAGTGCTTGCAATCACAATGTTGCTTAAGTTTTATGATAGCAGTTCTCATTTTTGAATACAAGAAGAAACAGTATTAGATGCTACGTCTTACAATAAATCTTCCTTATATGCCCCATACAATGCTGTGTGAATTCAAGTCGAGTGATCTGCCAGGTTTATGGCATGTGAAGAGTTGTTTCACTTAGCAATGCTTTCACTTATACTTCTTAACCAAGCATACATTGTTCGGAAGAGTATATCATTCAAAATATGGAATGACCGTGTATTGCAACAATAAATGACGAATACGAGAGTACTGAATTTCATCTCGATATTGCATAAAAATTACCGATTACTCGATAAAAGAAGTGAAGTTTGGTGAAATGAGTTTATTGCTGGGCCTATCCAGACAAGCAAACCACTTTCTCTACAATTGTCACTTTCCTAGATTTCGTACGCTACCGTATCCTGGGTTCTTACCATAGCCTAACTCATCGAGGATCATTCCTAATGTCAAATCGTGATAGTACAAAGGACTTACGTCCATTCATCTGGGCTCCAACGAAATGTTCACGGAACCCAATTGAATTTACTTTGTACCTGAAAGCGTAACAGAAGGAAATAATACACTTGCTCTGCTTGCATATAAACCAAAATCGTAATGATGCATTTTTTTATAAGAGATTATAATGCCGAAATTCTGGTTATCCTGTGGAAGCAGAAAAGTCCCAAGCCATCTTCAGCGTCAGTGACCGATGACACTTTATGCTGTGACACAGGAAGCTGCCAACATCGTGATATGTAATCCTCGATCATTTAGATCCCTGTTTTCCGGAGTGAGATAATGATTTTTTACGTTATATTGCTGTTACGCACGCAGTGTCTTCTCATTGTTTGTTTTCAACTAGCTTACAGCATTCCCAGATATCCAGCATATTTTATCGACTAAGTAGTTCTTATTTCTGCTCATTATTTATAATATGATTATTTCATATTTTGTGCGAATTTCGCGATTTTAAGCACGAATTGGAAGGAACATCTTGGATAAATGCTGAAATTCGTTAGTCCATCTTGATTTCAGTTCAAGATAAAAGGATGGATAAAATGGCTGCACAGGATTTTCTTGATTTTAATCGTGTGTACTATGAATACAAGCCAATTTTCTTTAGGAAAACCTCCAAGATAGCATCCTTCCTAAAGCAGATGAATCTGACGTTTCCGCATCGCATGTTTAAAGATACTTCGAAAAATGAATTAATCAATAAACCGTAAAAAGTTGCTGTGTTCCAATTATGGGATTATAAAAACTTTCTTTTTTTTTTTTTTTTCCTGTATTTGAAATCAACTCCATAACCGTAAATGTAAATTTTATGTTTTAATTTTAAGTTTCAAATTTTATTCCGCAATTTTTCCATTTACTGCTTATTTATTTAGAAGTTTCGTATGCACTCACCTAAGATACATAGTTTATAATGGAGTAGTTAAATAGTAAAGCTTTCGAACGATGCGTGCACTTTTAAGTTCCCCGATGGTTGGAAATACATTTTAAATAATAGCAATTAGCTCTCGATACAAAAAATTATATTGCAATTAATAATCATACAATATATAATCTTCCTTTAATTGATCAACAACACTAATGTTCGAGCGGCTAAACCCACGAAGCACTAAATTCATACTTCTCAGAATTTATGAAATTTAAGTAATCCATTCTTCTAAGTGTAACGTTTCCGAGCTTTTATGGAAAAATAGCAAGACAGGATTGTCTTTTTAAATTTATTTAAAACTCAACAACAAATTCATTCGTGGTTAAATAAATGATGAATAGCGTAAATTGTTACATGGCTATATCTTACAGAAGGGAAGGAACGAGTTTCCCACAGTCTTTCTGACTACATGTTCATCCAACTCCACTGCTTCGTCTCTTCTCACAAAAAAGAGCAGCGAACAGCCGTGAACAAGTCGGCATCATAAAAGCATTAGGGGATAAAGACCCATTAGCCTTCAGGACATTCTTCCTGGCCGAATCGCTTACACCCTGGCTCTAAAAATGAGTTTCTTAAAGTTAGTCCAAAACAGGAAGTCTCTAATAATATCCAGCTGGTTATTTTCCTAATGATTCATTTGCTGTTACAGTTTGTCACAGCTTCCTTCCCTCCCCGGGGGGGGGTCTTCTGGACCATAATTACCACCATTAGAGTTCACCATATTGTTAATAAAATAAATTATAGTAAACACACATTTTTACATCAAACAGGTGTAAGTACCATGGATTAAACATGAAATTATATTGAGGGCAGTGTACAAATAATATAACATACTTAGTGTACAAAAAATACTAATGACTAATTACATTCAGACAAAACAGAGCTTACCCCTTTTTAGACAAATATTACACAATATGCATTCTTTTACTTATATAGATTTACAGAAGAACCATACAAGACAGTAAAAAATATAAAATCAATATAATATCAAGTTTTTCGGCTTAGAGCATCAGCATTTTTATTGAGTTTCCCCGAACGATGAATAATTGTGAAATTGTATGGCTGAAGAGCCAGAGCCCAACGCATTAAGCGAGGATTATTACTGGCATTAGTTCGTAACCAAGTTAGAGGATTATGATCAGTTTGCACAATAAAGTCTTGCCCGTCTAGATAATAGTGAAGTTTCTTTATACCAAACACTATGCTGGCGCATTCCTTTTCAGTGGTGCAGTACTTTTTCTCTACCTCGGAGAATTTCTTGCTCAGAAATATAATGGGATGTTCTTCTCCGTTACTAGTGAGCTGTGTTAATACAACTCCCATACCATAATCAGATGCGTCGGTTTGTAGAATAAAGGGAAGAGTAAAATCGGGTGCATATAAAACTGGGTAACTTGTTAATTTCTCTTTTAATTCCGTGAAAGCCCTTTCGCTCTCAGCATTCCACAGAATATCACCCTTTACTGATTTTCCTTTTAAAAGATCCGTCAACGGAGCGGCGATTGCTGAGTACATCGGAATATAACGGCTATAGTAGCCCGCTAATCCCAGAAATGCTCTTATATCCGTTTTAGTCTTGGGTGTTGGGAAATCTCTTATAGCTTTGGTCTTAATTTCCGACGGTTTCCGGTACCCTTGGCCTACAACATGGCCCAAATAAAGGACATGTTTTTGAGCAAAACGACATTTTGAAGGTTTAATGGTCAATTTCGCTCTACTTATACGTTTCAGCACAATTTCCAGATGCTTGAGATGACATTCCCAGGTTTTTGAAAAAATAGCCACATCATCCAGGTAGGGAACTGCAAATTCTTCGCATCCATTTAATACCTCTTGCATCATCTTGGAAAAAAAATAAGGAGCGTTTTTTAAACCAAAACTTAACCGTAATGGCCTGTAAGTGCCGAAACTGGTTACAAATGCGGCATATCTTTGAGCATTAGGGCTTAAGGGTATTTGCCAATATCCCTTAGCTAAATCTATAACCGTGATATATTTTGCAGAAGCAACTTCTTCTACCCGTTCTTCTATATTGGGTAAGGGATAGAACTGGGTACGTGTGATTTCGTTTAATCGTCGGTAATCCACACAAGGTCGAGGGTCCTTATTTGGAGCTTCTACGAGAATCATAGGAGAAGTGTAGTCTGATTCCCCCACCTCAATAATTTTTAGGTCAAGCATTCGTTGAATTTCTCTTTTTAAAATCTCATTTTGTCGATGTGACATTCGATACGGCTTAGATCGTACCGGCTTATTACTGATAACTTCAATATCATGTTCTACGAGGTCTGTCATTCCCGGCTCGTTAGAAAAACTTTGCGAATATTTATTTAATAACCTCTGCAATTGATCTCTTTGAGTAGGTTCTAATAATTCTTCCAAATTGCTACTTTTAATAACCTCAGAATAATCGTAAACGTTTGGATTTGTATCAATATTAGGAAAATCTATTTCAGTCTCAATCTGGTCAGAACCCTCTTCGCTACAAGACAGGTAATTAATTACCTCAGGTCTTTTATAATATGGCTTTAACATATTGATATGATAAATTTGGGATCTTTCTTTTTTCCCCGGTAAGGATACGATATAATTTGTTTCGGATACTTTATTTTCAACTTTGCCCGGTCCTGTCCATTGAACCGAAAGTTTATTTGCCTTAGAAGTGGCCAAAATTAAAACCAGATCACCTTCTTTAAATTCTCTTTTTATGGCATTTTTATCATACCATTTTTTTCTCCTGAGTTGTTGATCTTGCATTTTCTCAACTGCCAACTCTTGACACTTTTTTAAGCGATTTATGAGTCTAAAAACATACTCGGTTACTGGTTGTTCCTCCTCTGGTGAATCCGTCCAATGTTCGTATAACAACGTTTCTGGAGTACGCAAATTTTTTCCGTGGACAAGTTCCGCAGGTGTGAAACCCGTGCTTTCATGCGTCACAGTTCTTAAAGCAAGAAGAGCCGCCGGTAGCACCTGTTCCCAATCAGAATCAGCCTCCAAACATAAAACTCGTAATATTCTTTTTATAGTACGATGAAATCTCTCCACTGGATTAGACTGAGGGTGGTGTACCGAACTATGACTAACTTTGATACCGAAACGTTCAAAAAATTCTGTGGTCAGATTGCTCATAAATGAAGTTCCTTGATCGCACTGAATCTCTTTAGGGAATCCCATTCTGCTGAAAAGATTTAACAACGCATCCACTATTGTAACCGAAGTTATATCTTCGATTGGAAGAGCCTCTGGATATTTTGATGCTACACATATAGCAGTTAGTATATATTTGTTTCCTTTAGATGTGGTTGGCAAGGGTCCACAAGTATCTATGTTTATTTTTGAAAATACTTCCGATATCACAGGGACTAATTTCAGAGGCGCTTTTTTTCTATCGTTAGATTTCCCCACTCTTTGGCAAGGATCACAAGTTCGAATATAAGTTTCCATATCTTGATAACATTTGGGCCAAAAAAAATATCTAGCTAGATTATCTTTGGATTTAGTTACGCCCAAATGTCCGGACACTTGTTCATGACATAAACTCAATATCTTCTCCCGACAAGTTTCAGGAATGACCAATAATTTCCGTACATTTCCTAAACGATCTTCTTGACACTTATACAGCAGCCCCTTTTCTATCTTGTAAATATTTGTCGAAGAGTTATTTTGAGAGTCTCTTGTCGCTATGTCAAAAAGCGGCTTTAAATCTTCACTCTGTTGCTGTAATTGAAGGAATTTAGTCTTGCTTATTGAAAGTAGAGGAGGTAGGTCATTGAACTCCGAAACGGGCAGGAGCGACTTTCTGTCTTCCTGTTCTTCTTGTTCCGTCCCCTGGGAAGTATAATCGTTCGCGAGGGAGGGAAAACTCGGTAGGGGTACAATATTCGTATGCTCACCCCTTTCTTTTGCTGCTTGAAGGCCTTTCTCTTCGCTATTGATCATTTGTCGACGTTTCTGAGCCCGCGTCTCCACTGCGTTAACTTGGAAAAAGTATTCCTTATTTTGATTTTTTCCTAATTTTGCAGCCGTCCGATTCCCTAATATATAACGTCCTTGATCAAGCTCATTTCGTATGACTGCGGCCTTTGTTAATATTCGTCCAAATTCTGCTTCTATTTCAACATGTGCTAGGGGAAGACATATAGGTGATTCATCGAACGGTTGTTTTACCCAAACAGTTTCTCCTGTTAACATTGAAGGGGTAATGTATTTTTTACAGATCACATCAATGGATGCTCCAGAATCCCGTAATACAGGAAGATCGAACCCGTTAACCTTAGCCATTGTAGTGTATGGCGCTAAATAATCTTCTTCATTCTCTTGTACCCTGTTAACAACAGCCGTAGATTTAAAGTCTTTCTGAGCTTTCGGACACTGCGGCCTCAAGTGATCGATTGAGCCACAAGTATAGCACTTAAGAGGTTTACGTACTTCAAAATGACGCTCATCTTGATTTCGAAAAGTTTCTGTTTTTTTCGAAACTTTTTCCCCAGCCTGTTTATACCTTGGCGAATCTCTGAAATTAGGCTGATTTTTATTTCTCTTTTGCGACTCCGAACCATGAACTGGAGAGACCTTTTTCCGGTATTCACGTACGTTTTCATAATCTTCTAACAACTCGGCTAATTTATTTGGGGACGTTATCTTGGACCATTCATCAATAAAATGCTGGCGCACTTCGAAATTTACGCGACGCTTCATTTGATCCGTTATCATCAGGTCTTTTAAAAGTTCAAAATCATTAATTTCCAAGCCCGAGATCCATTCTTCAAAATAATTTCTTAATTCAAATGCGAAATCCCTCCAAGTGGTTTGAGCGTTTTTTTGGGTTTGCGAGAATTTGATTCTAAATTTTTCTGGGCTCAGTTTAAACCTTTTAAGAAGTATCCCTTTTATGTAAGCATAGTCATAAGCCTGTTCTTCTGGCTCTCGCATAATCAGCTGAACTATCTCTGTTGGCAAAAGTGTTAATAAAACAGAAACCCATTCTGATTGGTTTAGATTCGCCCTCTTTGCTTGGCGCTCAAACATGACTAGGTACAAACTAACATCATTCTCTTCGGGATCAAATTTTTGGATCATTTTTTGAAGTTCAAAATGGTTTCTTCTAGGCATACTTTCTTCCTTCCCATCAATTAGATCCTTAACTTTAGCGGCCTCCAATTTCATTTTGGTTATCTCGAATTCTCTTTCTTCTCTCCTAATTCTTTCTTGCCTCTCTTCCTCTTCTTTCCTAATTCTTTCTTGCCTCTCTTCGTCTTCTTTCTCGAGTCTCACTGACGTGATATTTTCCAACAGACTTTTAACTAGTTCCTCCTCGTAGGCTTCATTTCCCATAATCAGCTGTCTTAAATCTAATATCCTAAGCTGGGGTCCAACCTTTTCCCCTAACTCTTCAGCCAAGGATTTAAGGTCCTCTTTTCTAGCTTTTGCTAAGAATGCCATGATATACCCTCAACTTATACTCTAAATCTAATGAATCTCTCTCTCTCTCTCTCTATATATATATATATCTAAATTTGATATACAACTAAAATTTACAATTCTGAGGCTCAAAATTTAACTCTTAATTTTTTTCAGAACAATTTCTGGTATTCTAAACATACATTCAAGACAATTTACACTATACTGTGAACAGGATGCACTCAGTTGCAATTAGTTAAATTGAGAATTTAAGATAATACAATATGCTTTAGATAATACAATATTCACATTCAGATCATCAAAACTTTCATAGTATATTAAGGTATGCATTCAAAAGTAAATTAAAATAAACGTATAAATACTCATAAATATCAATACAACCACAGTTTGAACGTAAGATATTAGTGATTTCTAAACTTTCTGTTAACACTTTCAACTGAAAATTTTCACTTCTCATAATTCTTACACAAAATGATAATTCATATTCTGTACTGAAAATCAAATAAACAACAGTTTAATTTTAAGCTACCAAGATTTACTTATCTTCATTTTTAACACAATGAACTGAAAATTTTTGGAATTATAATTCTTACGTACTTATATTTCTTACATGAAATACATTCTTACAAACTTATAATTCTTACATACCATAACAGTTTACATTTACTTCTAATAATTATAACGTTCAAGACGACTTAGAATTGATAATTCAGAATACCCTTTAAAAGATAGAATCTTTAGAAATATTACAATTTTACTCTTCAATTATAGAAGCATAATAGTAGCAAAACTCACAACAATTCACTCTATTAATACAACTTCAAATTCTTAAGATATTATTTAATTATAATTTCTGAATTCAAAATTCTAAATTTATTCCTAAATTCTTAAATATATTTTCTTATCTGAAACATAAATATCAATCAACGCATTTGCAAGCTTCAACGAAACCAATATTTGTTAGAAAACATTTACCTGAAGTGACATAAATGACACAATAGAAATACTATATTTAATAAACCTCACTGCCTCAATATAAAAAATCCAAGGTACTTACCCGCCTGGACTGTAGAGTTGAAATTCTGATTGAAGCCTGGAACATGAAAGTGTTGAATCTCACAACTTAATTCTTTTATTGGACGCTGAAGGCACATGCACTAAATTACCACACAAACGTATATCACCACACTACACTTTCCGGACACTACAACTTAAAGATGCTGAAAATCTTCGGACAATGGCTGTCCCACTAAACTTCAAGCGAATTGAATTTCGGATCCTGGTGGTCCTCTCTTTCAGCCGGACTGACGTCTGGAATCTTCTTTAGAAAAACACAAAGCTGAATTTCGGAGCCTGACGGTCCTTTCTTTCTTCCGGACTGGCGTCTGGAATCTTCTTTATAAATCACAAAGTTGATTTTCGGAGCCTGACGGTCCTTTCTTTCTCCCGGACTGACGTCTGGAACTTAAAAACACAGAGCTGAAGTTCGGAGCCTGACGGTCCTCTCTTTCTCCCGGACTGACGTCTGGAATCTTCTTTATAAATCACAGAGTTGATTTTCGGAGCCTGACGGTCCTTTCTTTCTCCCGGACTGACGTCTGGAACTTAAAAACACAGAGCTGAAGTTCGGAGCCTGACGGTCCTCTCTTTCTCCCGGACTGACGTCTGGAATCTTCTTTAGAAAAGCGCGGAGTTGAATTTCGGAGCCTGACGGTCCTTTTTTTTTTCACCCGGACTGACGTCCGTATTCTTTCTTTGTTAAGCACAAGAGTTCTCGTTCGATGACCAAACTAAAACTGCTTCGTGGATTTTCATCATACCTGCTGCCACCAAATTATTATAGCTGTAACGTTTCCGAGCTTTTATGGAAAAATAGCAAGACAGGATTGTCTTTTTAAATTTATTTAAAACTCAACAACAAATTCATTCGTGGTTAAATAAATGATGAATAGCGTAAATTGTTACATGGCTATATCTTACAGAAGGGAAGGAACGAGTTTCCCACAGTCTTTCTGACTACATGTTCATCCAACTCCACTGCTTCGTCTCTTCTCACAAAAAAGAGCAGCGGACAGCCGTGAACAAGTCGGCATCATAAAAGCATTAGGGGATAAAGACCCATTAGCCTTCAGGACATTCTTCCTGGCCGAATCGCTTACACCCTGGCTCTAAAATTGAGTTTCTTAAAGTTAGTCCAAAACAGGAATTCTCTAATAATATCCAGCTGGTTGTTTTCCTAATGATTCATTTGCTGTTACAGTTTGTCACATAAGCCTAAATCTTATGTTAGACAAAGTATTCGTGAAAGAGGTTATAGGGTTTATTACTTAACGACCAAATTTGGGAGCAACTACTAAGCAGAAATTTCTTGCTTTGTAGCTTTCTGGTTCCACATTTGTTAAAACACTACTTGTTATTAAATTTTTAGTTGGGTAAATAAGAATATTAATTGCGCGTGTCTCTAAGAATTTGATACGTAAAGGCATAGAAATTTTTTAATTTAAATTGTAGAGACATTAGGTATTTTTGGAAGCATCAGACATGAAAAATGAGCAACGCCTTCACCGGGAATCGAACCACGGACCTCTCGGTTACGCGTCGAGCATGCAGACCACTACACCACGAAGGCATGCGAAGAAGGCGGGAGAAATACCTTATAAAATTACTAAATTCCATTTAATATTTAATAACTGGAATTTTTGTTCTAAGGGGATTATACAAAAAACTAAATTTTATATTTTCAGAATTGTTCAAAAGAGGAAACTATATAACTCTTATAAAATTCAATCCTTCATTTAGAAAAACTATTTAATTGGAAACGCATATACATATCTTTAGAATTACATACATGAATTCTAATTTTATTGAATTATGCACTTTTAAATTCGCATAATAGATGTGTCGACTGTTTTAAAAAATAAGCGTATAAAATATATGCATAAAAATCGCAATCAGACAACTTTTAAGGTTAATGATTTGTTTTTTCAGTGGTTGTCATTAAATATATATCCGAAAAAAAAATAGGCGTGATAAAATTTCGTAAACTATGATTAACGACCATGTAACAGGAACATACGGTAACATCAAAATACACTAGACAAAAAAAAAAAAAAAAAAAAAAAAAAAAGAAGGAGTTATCCGAATGGGACGAAAATCGGTAGAAGTGATGTACATGATGAGAAAAACAAATGATTACAGTTTGAGAAAAATTGGATGATTTATTGAAGTAACAGAGCTTCACAAAATGAAAAAGTCAGTAACGCGTTTGTTCACCTCTGGCCCTTATGCAAGCAGTTATTCGGCTTGGCATCGATTGATAGAGGTTGCGGATGTCCTCCTGAGAGATATCGTGCCAAATTCTGTCCAACTGGTGCGTTAGATCGTCAACATCCCGAGCTGGTTGGAGGGCCGTGCCCATAATGCTCCAAAAGTGCTCAATAGGAGAGAGATCCGGCGACCTTAGTAGAAACATGTGCAGTGTGGGGGCGGGCATTATCTTGCTGAAATGTAAGCCCAGGCTGGCGTGACATTTATCACTCCTGGTTGTCGGCCTGTCTGCCGGAAGACAGTCAGGTTAATATCATATCGCTGTCCGGGGCGCCTCCAGACTTGCCTTCGCTGGTCATCGGGGCTCAGTTCAATGCCGGACTCATCACTGAAGACTATTCTACTCCAGTCAGTGACATTCCAGTGCGAATGAGCCCGATACCACTGCAAACGGGCTTGACGTTGTAGAGAGGTCAATGGTAGTTGGCGCAAGGGGCGCCGTGACGTCAACCCCCTTTCTGTGAGCCGTCTATGAATGGTCCTTGCGTTCACTGAAGCACTAGTTGCACGTACAATCGATGATAATGATGCATCTGGGGCTGTGAGTGCCGCTCTGACGATTGCTCGGTCTTCACGTTCTGTCGTTCCTCTAGGCCTACCGCTTCCTTCTGGACACTGTGTGCGGTCATAGTTCTCCATTCCTGCCAACATCGTCTAATAGTGGTATCGCTCCTGTTCAAATGTCGAGCTATTCGCCGATAAGGCCAACCGGCTTCTGAGCCCAACTACACGACCTGTCTCAAATTCTGACATCTGCGCATATCGTTCGCGCACCTGTATGCGAGGCATAGTTACTGTCTACCATAGTACACGGAATGAAATTCGTGAAGAATTTCTGACCTAGAATCGTAATTTCTCCTCTTAAATATCCTGCCAATTGCGCTGTAGCGACAACCGTTCATTCATTGGCAGCCTGTCAGGACTGAGTGTTCGATGCATATTCTTGGCAAACATCTTCGTGAACTTCGTGAAGTCCTGATCTTGAACAGGGAGCTGAATGCAGCTATGTTCTGTGGTCGGATACTGTGATTAAGTTGGAGAATAACTGCACTTGAAAGGGATTTCAAATCCTCTTTTATTAAATCCCTATTATGTACAACCACTTCCCAACTCGGGAGCGATACAGAAAGTAAAGACCACAGTTGGGTCTAAAATGAACAATCAAATAATTTAAACTAAAACTAATTAGAAATTAAACAGTCTTCGCTCACAGAGCCATAACGCGAGGTTGGCCTCTAACTAAATGGTGCGTAGCAAAATTTACTAATACTGCTGCACTTGTATTTATTTCAATAAGCAATCACGTAAAGCGCTATGGCTTAGAATTTAACTGCTAGCTAGTCAGGAGAACGTCGAATAGAATGATCGTGGTCTGAGACTAAAAGCTCTCTCACACTGAGAGGTTTCTACCTCTGGTTTAAATATAACTTGGCTCCACTTCAAATTAGCATAAAGCTGAAAACGCACGCTTCTTCTAACGGGAAGTTGAAAAAGAGAATAAATAGAAAAGGAATTAATTAAAATAAAACTTTCTTAGTTTAACTAAAACCTTACAAGCCAAAATATAAAATTTTGCATTTTCCGTCGAAACCTGTATGCATATCAATTTGTGTTCAATTTGCTTTATATTTTCTCGGTGCGTCTTTTTTTTTTTTTTTTTCTAAGAATATATATAATTGTCTAAGAGTGTGGATCTCACTTGCTAAACTCAAGAATGCACCATAGCTAAACTTAAAAGCGGATGCAAATTGCATAATTGAAGCAAATAATAATGTAATTTTTACCACTTTATTCTATATAATGAATTTATTCTATTCAATTCTGTACAATGAATTATTATAGTTACTTCCAATCAACACGCTTCTCTGTTAACTTTCGAATTCGAACAATGAATCAACGTAAGAAAGTTCATTGTGTATTAAATTTTTATTTGTAATTTTAACTTAAATTCATTTGTAATTTTTTTTTTTTTTTTAAATTTTCGGATAGGTTTATCACGGGCTCTAAAACGAAACGTTTATATGACTGCCTTCATAATTATTCTACTATGACTTTTCTTGGTCCTCTAATAAAATACACCTGTTTTATTTCTAATAAATTAACTATAATCAAGGAAGAAGGGGAAGACCTATTGCATGCATCTCTCGACGAAATTTATTGGAAAATATGGAGATACAATGCAGCATGGTACATGTATCATTTGAGCAATTTTTTTCTCAAGCATTAGAAGGAAAGTTTCAGACAATTAGTTAATATTTAGAGATTAATAAAATATTAAGATAGGTAGAACTATAAAAATTTGTCTTCCTGTTTTTATAACTTCCATTGCTACATAAATGGCCTAGTGGTTAAGGCCGCTGAATACTTGTAGTTCGATCTGGCTAGGGTTCGATCTCAGGCGAACGGCCTGGCTGCATGGTTGGTTTTCGTAGCTTTCCCCACATGTAACGTGAATACGATGTAATATCTCTTAAAAAGGCCTCCAAGAAAGCATCCCTCCTCTTAGGCAGATAGTCCTTGTGGCTTTGCTATATTAAAATAACCTAACCTTATTTCTATTACTTAACGTCCCACTGATTTTCATCGTTTCTCGCAGGTGGTGCAATAATTTTGTTTCCTCCACTGCACCATCTTGTTAAGCTAAAGAAGTGCGCAATTCGGATAATAGCTGTGTATGGATTTTCTTCAGGTATCACCATCCGTATATGGTTGTTCTATTCAAAACATCATATGGATAAAGGTAGCGCTCGTTTTACGAAAGTTCACTTTCACCAAAGACTTGCATTGTAACCTTTTTCGCTTCGGAAAAGATAAAGAAGATTTTTGCTTTTACGGAAAAAGGCGAAAAGTGAAAATATCTATTCAGCTTTAATTTTATGTACTGGCTACAGGAAAATATGACTTCAGACAGAAAAGAGCACATTGGCTTATCAATGTCAAATGTGTCCATTACGCATTTTACCTTATTTTATGCCTTTCATATTAGTCAAAGGAGACGATAAATCTCGGCTTTCGACACTACTTCTACTACGGAGAAAGCTTTATCTATTAGGCCATGCGTTCTGGCGGAAACAGACAACAATACGATATGTATGACCTGACAGATATTACGATGACCTTCTCCTACATATGACTTGATTTACTCAAGGGCAAACAAAGCATGTACCCCAGGCCTCCATTTTCAGAGGAAGTTTCAAATCCTATTAAATTGGTCGTCTTTTTGGGGGGGGGCAGCATTACGGCAAAGCCCGCTGAGGTTATCTTCTTAAGGGAAACGATGCCTTCGAAGACCTTGTAGAGTCATTAAGATTTTTTATGCTGGAGACGGAAAAAATGTGCAGTGCCCTCCCCCAGATTCGAACCCTGGACATCTCGGATACGCGTCGAGTGCGCTATCGTTAAGCCACGAAGGTATGCTGAAAGAAGGGAGAAAATACCTTAAATACTCCCCGTGACTGGGAATTAGGGGACTAAATCGCCAAATCCTGGTGGTGAAGAATCATAATCCACCATCTTTTTTTAGTTCGGGCGCCATTTTTTTAGTTCGGAAGTCATTAGGTTATATTGAAGCAGGAGAGGTGAAAAATGTGCAATGCCCTGGCCGAGACTCAAACCTCGACCTCTCGAATACGCGCCGAGCGTGCTATCGTTACACTATGAAGTTATGCTGGAAAGGAGGGAGAAAATACCTTATTTTCTTTTTAAAGAAAATTGGATAGTATTCATGTTGCACACGAGGAAAACCACGAAAAGAATACCAGGCAATGGTTCGTTTACTGGGATTTGAGTCCGAGTCGAACTGCTAGTGTTCGCTAATATTTATCACTCGGTACCTAGTTGACTTCTCTAACTGATTTAAATGATGATTTCGCAGATAAATTTTTCCTGTTTGTGGGAAAAAAAAAAAGAACTATATGGTTGTCTCTCAGTATAAATCTTCAATTTTATCAAGACAAGCAAGTGAGTTACCTCTTCATCTGTGAAACAACCACTGATTCCGGAGAAGATTTAAACAAACCCCTTTATCAAAAGCTTAACCTAAACAAATGCACGTCTTGTATTTACAAAATTGCGGGATTCGGATAACACATGTTGAACTTAAAATTCAATTCTGATTCAATGCAAGATACTACAATACAAATGGCCGAACTAAGCTTTGGCTCAAATCTTAAATGAGCGATTTACTTCGACTAGTAAATTGTCTAATGCCGGGTAACTAATATAGGAGACTTGGGAGAGAGAATAGTACTACTGCGAGCGTCGCTACCAAAAGCTTTGTCTATCTAAAACTTTCAAAAATTCTCACTTAAATAGTCTTAACTCATTTATATCTTGGTGAAAACTAGCGAAAGAAGAGAAGTGATAGAAAAGCTCCAACTCACGAGAAAATGTGCTAAATAACATAAAATATACTCCATAGAACTACTAATCAACGAAAAGTTAATAATACTCAGCAAGTGTGGTGTGATAGGAAATTTTGCTAATTTAGGTACAGCGCTTAAATTATTTTAACATTGCATGTATCAAATTGTGCTAGAAAGAGATAGTTTTCTCTATTTAAGAGAATCAAATCGTCCTTCACATTTTAATCACAAGTTTCTCACTAGACTGATTATCGCTAGAATGATACATAACATCCATATTAAATTACGACGATGTAATTAAGGATTTTGCTGCGAAACTATAGTTAAGTAAAATAACTGACTATCATTAGTTTAATTTTGTAGTTAGTGACTAGTTCATAATTAGTTTTGCAGTCAATGAATAATATTATTATTGAACATAAAATCATCCAGTAATCATTTGAGAAGTTTTATCAATTGTCATATTTAAGTACGAATTGCTTTTTTTTTCTCTTAATGATTTTTATAACAGGGACAAGTTTTACTTCCTTGGTGGAAAAAATAAAAAATCAGAAGAAATCATTTCTTTCAAAATAGGAAAAACTGGATATCTAAATTTTTGTCATTTGTTGATTATGAAATTGATAAAAAAATGGATTGCGTTAATTTGGTCTTATCTAAATTATTCTCTCCCTCTCCCCCACCCCGCAATTTCTTCTTGGGAGGGAGAAAAAGTTGATGGCTTAAAAGGTATGAATTTCTCAGCCAAACGAGAATAAAAAGTAATGAATACGATTAGGATTCCTGATTACTATTAATGTAGTGAGTTGCTGAAAATATTCTCATCCTATATAGATCGTTTTAAAAATATTCTAATCAGCTTATATTTTACCGGTGAATTTAACTCTTATCAAATCATCGATATTCAGTGGAGGAAACGCTATTTACAAATGCAGTTACTTTATTACTGCTGCTACATTCATTTTAACGCTGTTCTTTATACGCATTTCCGTGGCTGACTCCTTTTTTAGGCTCTACTTTACATTATAAAAACGAGTCATATCCATTATAAGGCATAAGAATCTCTATTATTTGCATGTGGTATGAGCATTCTTCATCAATGCGTGTGAATGTTTAGAAACACCTGGCGAGAAATTCTTTTTCTTAAAAATTCGTGTCCTATAAAAAGGTGAACAAACATACGATAGTTTAACTACCTGAAACTCGACTTACTGTTCCAACCATCTACTGAGTATATCATGTACTGAAGCAGATGTCGTGCAATTAAAATTTCGCTTATATTTCTCTAGTTAATGAATTGTATTCATTTTATAATTATGTTTACCTCAAAAATGTTGATGATCACACTCTAAATAGGACTTGTTTTATAACGTAGCTATTAACTTTTGCTAAAATCGGGAAATTATATACGGCACTATTTTGTAAGCTCTTATTGATGATGCAATTAATTCACTTTCACCTCTAAAAATATTTTTATTTCCTCCACTAATCAGCATTCAAGTACACATACATTTTTTTAACCTGAAGCGAAGCTGACGACACGCCTTCCAGAATTCTTTAGCCTATTTCCTGCTAGAATAACAAAACGAAGAGAATCTCTGTCGGAGCGTGTGCAAAAACGATTTTCTTGCGTGAAGGAAAAGGTAAAGAAGGGAGAAATAAGTTTTCTTATGAAAAAGGCAAAGTTTGCAGAGCGGTCAATACTTGTAACCAACCTTGCGAGCTCGATTTGGAACAATGCCAGAATACGTCCGTTCGCTACTGGAATACGATTGATTCACACACGCACACCAGATGCTTCGGAGATTGTATTTAATTAGCTTCAATTCTCCTAAAATCAGAGTCTAAGTGGCGGAAATAAGCGACGCAAATGAATCTCTTCGAGTCTAGCGGGAAAAAAAAAAAAAAAAAAAAAAAAAAAAAAAAAAGAAGAAGAAGAAGAAGAAAGGAGGAATCGCTTCTATTTTGTCCATCATTTTAGAACTGCGTTGGCCGGCATATCCGTGTCGCCATCCTACTCACTATTTTTTTTTCTTTACCACGAACTACTCTCCTCTGACATTCACTTAAAAACAAAATAGTCATATACTAAGGAGGCTCTTGTTTTAAGTATCAACCAACAGCGATAATCTTCCAGTTCACACTAATTCCATCTAGCTGCTTATTATATATATATATACATATATGCAATATATAACAGCAGAAATATGTAAGAAATAATTTGAAACATGGAAAGAAAATATCAAATTATGGAATTTTATTAAGATGTTTATTCTTATACCAATCTGAAAAGTTTAGCGTAAGTACCACATCAGCTGCTTGCAATTTGAACATTTTAATAAGCCATTTAAAAGTTACCATCCGTAATCATAGGACTTTTTTTTTAATTGAATATGACAAAGCAAAGGACGGTCTATCGGTCATAGCTGTCCAATTTGTTTTGGTTGCGCGTTCCCTTTCAAGAGTTTTAAGCAGTGATGTGACACTTGTGCGCATAGCAGCTCCGCACAGGTGGCATTTGCGCACATCATCTCTGAGGGAACGTGAAAATTTCTAATTCGTGTAACAAATTATGGACAACAGGTGGCACTTCCACACAGTCTGCCACAAACAAAAAATCAGCCTTGTTATATACTGACATGATTTTTCTCAAGTATTGTCCATTCGTGCTCTGAGTCTTTCTTGCGCATTATTAGTGCGCCCCCCGAGTTCTTTTTAGAACCTTTACTAAAGTGAATTTCATCCTTATTGAAACATCTAAAGGCAGAGCAATTTTGACCACTGCAGTATCGGCAGTTTTGTGTTAAAGCAAATTCTGAACTGACAACATGTAGATGTAAAAAACAAAATTGAAAGTTACGAAAGTTAATGACGACGCAGAACGAAGTAGTTATGAAAGTTGCGGAACATATTTGCAAGTCTGACGTGGCCGATGCAGAAGTTAAAAAGCTCAGTTGTTGAATGCATGTAAATGAGCAAGAGAAGATGACTTATTCCCAAAAATGTGTAATTATGCATATTATGATTATACTCTCTTTTGCAAAAAACTTGAAGCACCAAGAAGGACTTTTGCGATAGTGACGAAATTTGGTATGCAGAAACATCTTGATCGAACATGCAAATGATCAAAGTTTCAAGGTAAATGAACAGGAATTGCGATCATCGCGCGCATTTCTAATGCGCAATTCCCAAAGTATAAAACGAGTAACAGAGGCGGAAAATTTATCGGAAAATTTTTTGTTGCTGCCATTCTAATTCCGTAAAGAAGCAACTAAAGATGTCATTACGACGATATCGAAGATCTTACAGGCAAATAAACGACTTCGAACGTGGTCGCATTGTAGGGTTGCGTGAAGCTGGTTGGTCATACTGAGCAATAGGCCGCCACCTGCAGCGTATAGACACTTTCTTTTTTTTCGCCATCGACGGAACAGCTGGCCCACTGGGTTAGGTGCTTTTCAGCCTGTTGGATCCCGTCGATGGAATTTAAAGAAAATATATATACATATATAAAGAGCTTAGTAATGTCCACGCTAAACGAGGAACATTGAAATAATGACCAGAACATGGAAAGAAGGTGCATGATGGGGACTGCTGAGACTAAGGGGAACACTTATTATGGTACATGTTAGGCAGACAGTTATACAGTTACGGTACATGTTGGGGATACACTATTATGGTACATGTTAGTCATACTTTCTTTTATATTAAGGATATGCTATATAATCAGGTACAGATGCAAAGATGAACAAATACATTGTACATGTTAGGCATACACTGTTATGGTACTTGGTAGGCATACAGTTATATTAAAGATATGCTGTATAATCAGGTACAGATGTAAAGATGAACAAATACATTACAAATTGTGGGATGCGTTAAAAGAGTTCTGGATTAATCATAAAATCAAACATAAATGAAAATAAAACAAGGATAATATTATTATTATTATTAATAATAATAATATTAGATTTAATAATAATAATAATAATAATAATAATAATAATAATAAGACATTAAGTAAATTAATATATGTACAGAGCGGGCTGCTGACGGCACGGTACCCAAGGAAAGAAGTCACTCCAGGCTGTCAGCAATGCTTTTAGCAATGGTAGTGCAGTCTCTAATGCGGCTGAGTGCATATTTATTCTTAATTGTGTTCTTGAACCATGCCGGCATATTGATTGCAGCTGGTCTTTTTAAATGTGAATTCGTTGTGTGCGGGCAATCAAATAGATAGTGATCTGGATCACCAGTACTCCCTTAAATACATTGGTCACTGTCTCTTAGGCGAAATCTGTGAAGATACGATGTATATGGGCCATGCGCTGTCAGATACTGTGTGAGGTGCGAGAAGCTGCTATTTAAATTCTGGTTAACTTCTGGTTGGAAATCATACAGTCTTCTGCCTGTGGTGCTTGTCTCCCAGTAGTTTTGTCATTGCTTCATTAGTTCACATTTGAGTGTAGTTTTCAGGTATGAGTGCGGAAGGGGCACACCAATGCTACTCACCGTGTGAGTTCACTAATCCCTTGTGTTCATTGGCTGCGCCTTTCGCAATCATATCCGCTGCTTCATTTCCTTTAATCCCCCTATGGGCTGGAACACATTGAAGCTTGGCTCTCAGACTTGCAGGACTCGAAATTAATAGTTTTTGTATGTCTCTGTCAACTGGATGTCTACTGCGGCCGCCTTGGATGGCCTGCAAGTTTGACATTGAGTCTGTGTAAATTACTTTATACCCGCCATTATTAGCAGTAAAGTCCAGAGCTGCCTTTAGGGTTGTAAGTTCTGCTTGAAACACTGAGTTGCTGGGGTGAAGCTTCTTAGCCCAGGAATGGATTATGTGGTCACCTTCCATTGCACACCAGGCACTGCCAGTCCCGCGTTCTCCTTTGGAGCCATTAGTATATACGGCTAAGGATTGTAATGCACTTGGAGGATTACAGTTTGTTTCTATATCGAAGTCTGCAGGGTGGCAAAGAGAGTGGGCAGTGTGGTTCTAGTAGTCCGAGGATGCGTAAGTCTTACTCCAAATAGTAATGTGTTGTTTTAGTCTGATCACTATCACCGCAACACTCTCGCTCTGAACTATCAAGTGCAGAGGCGGAAGCCCAGCCAATACATTTAATGCAGTGGTAGGAGAGGTACGGAATCCTCTGCAAATGCCCAGAAAAAATGGTCTTTGAGCGGAGTTCAATGCATGTTGCATTTTAACCGCGACATTGACGCCCCAAATGGAAACGCTATGAAGAGCTATGCGCTCAGCGACTGTGGCATACCCTATTTTGAGCATCTGCGAAGAGACACCCCAGCTATCAGCAGCTGTTCTCCGCATTATATTAGACAATTTATGCAGCCTTTCTTTAAGATCCCTGATGCGAGGGAGCCAGAAGAATCTGTCGTCTATAATCACACCCAAGTAGCTGAAATGTCTCACGAATTGTATGTTTCTGCCATGAAGGTTTACACACGGGGTACGCTTGTGCCTTTTTCTTGGGCTAATCAGTATTTCTTTTGTTTTTGCTCTTGAAATTGTGAGCTTATGTTCACTGGCCCAGCGGACTATTTTATGCAGCGATTTTTGAGAATTTACTTCGTAACTTTTACGGCTGTGACCGTTTGAAATTAGCAAGAAGTCGTCAGCATACGCTATTATTTCTGATGTTTCATCATCGTCAAACAGATTGAGCGCGATGTCTGTTACCAGGTTCCACAGAAGTGGACCTAGGCAGGAGACCTGCGGGCAGCCTTTCGTCACCTTTTGCATGTAGACGGCTCCGTCCGTTGTAGCTTGAATTCGTCTTTCACTCAGGTAGCTGTAGATCAAATCAAATAAAGTTTGGGGACAATTGATATCTTTGAGACATTTCAAAACATCATGCCACCACAACGAATCGAAGGCACCTTGAATGTCTATGCTGATGACAACAGTATGCAGTTTATTCTGCTTGTTTTTAAGTACAGTATTCCGTAGGTGATTCAGTACGTGATCCACTAACTTTTCTGCTATAAAGCCCTATTGCCTGGTATTTATGAGTTTATTGGCATGAATGTAAAAATTCAGTCTTTGAAGTACTATTCTTTCGAGGATTTTTCCCATGGCTGGGAGCAGGCAGATGGGTCTATAAGAAGCAGTTTCGTTTGGATCTTTATTTCCCTTTAGGAAGAGGGCAACTTCTGCTATTTTTGTGCCTTCTGGAAAGAGGCGAATTCTCCAGAACGCCTGTAAATAGGAGAAAAGTATTGCCGGATGCGTGTTATGCATAGTTCTGAGAATGCCGTTATCAAGCCCATCCGGACCTGGAGTTTTACTCGGATTCAGCTTCTTGATTACGTCATTCAGTTGGAAGAGGCTCAGAATCAGCAATGGATGAAGTATAATAGTGTTCAATACTAGTTCGTATTTCCTTCTGCACTGTAGTGCCTTTGTGGGGATCATCATGTTGTATAATCGTTTCCAGTATATGTGTCACTATCTGGTAACTAGTGTTGGCATTCTGGCAGATTGACGTAGTTAGAATGGCAGGTTTGAAGACCTTATCATGAGCAATTTTGAATAGTCTACCAAATTTTTCTGCTGCGTTCGTGCAATATTTCTGCCAACATTCCAGTTTAGCCTTTGAAATCATCCGTTTGTAGACTGTGCGGTTTTTCCTGAATATCATTCGCAATGCCTCTCTTTCATTTGGGTCGTGGAATCCTTGAAAACGGCGCCTTCGACTCCGTTCGGCCGCTAACATGGAATTCCACCATGGATTTTTATTTGAAATAGAGTGACTTCGCCGTTTAAGTACTTAACGGCCGTTTCGACTTAACGGCCGTTTAAGACCGTCTGCAATGCATCTATTATCATATTGTATGCCGTATCGCGCTCTTCTTTATCAAGGCTGCTACTAAACGAGAAGCATGGGGCGCTAAAGTGCTGCCAAATTTCTGGGAATTAATATATTTTGTTTTCCATCTATCTTTAACTGCGTATTGGTGTTCTATGTCAATGTCGAATCTAATAAAACGATGGTCACTTAATGATGGGCAATCACTCCAGACATTCCAATTGTTTATTCTTGGGTAAATGGGAGTGGTTGCTAGTGTAATATTTGGCCAGCCCTCTGCCCGTGTAGTTCAGAAAGTTGGATGGTTGTCAGCTGAATTAACTATCGTCAGGCCATGAGATGTTATAAAGTCCAGAACTGGCACTGCTATTCTGTTTCTTCCGGTGCGCCCCAAAAAGGGCTTGCGACATTAAAGTCTCCTGCAACAATTTTGCTGCGAATCGGAAGTGCAACTACATATTCTAGTTCAGTCGGTGCTAATGTGATATGATGTGAGGGCGGAATATAGATATTTGTGATAGCAATGTTCCCATTAGGGCTCTCAAGCTGAATGGTGATTGAGTATTCACCTTTGTACATTAGTAATGGTGTGAGCGGACCGTTGTACACTATTGCTGCTAGATTACTAGTTCACTGAAAAACCTTGAAAGAAATTATGCCTACAGTTTTTCCATTTGCCGTGTAATAGTCTTGCAGTAGGGCCACTAGAAAGTTATTTTCCATTATAATTTGGGCTGCGTTGTTTGTTGCAGCCTGGCATCTCTGGAGATTCCTCTGTAAGACGGAGCTGCACTGAGGCGACTGAGCTCTGCTTTTTATGCTGGGCATATTCCTGCACTTGCCGAGTGTGTTACTTCGTATGTTATGCCTAGTTTCTTATTCGAATCTTCACAGTTGATACAGTGAGGTGTAGTTGTAGTACACTTGCCAAATGCGTGTCCTTTACCACAGGTAGCACACGCGGGGAATGACCTGCAAGTGTGGCTGATGTGGCCCAGTTTTTGGGCAGTTGTAACACCTCTTTACTTTGAAAAATTGTCTAAACGTGCACGAGCTAAAACCAACGAAAACACGGGGGTGGTCTTTTACAAGGTCAAAACTGCTGGTGTGAATATCGACAATCCAATTGTTATCACCTGGGGACTTAGTGTCCTTGGTGTTATGTGGGACTGTGTAACTGACGGCGCCAGATTCACAAAACCCTCACTTATATCGTCAGCTGTGGCTGAGGCTGGCACACCATAAACTATCACTGATACTTTTCGAACGCTAGGAACTCTCACAGAAACTGTTGAAGAAAGCGCAGGTGTTTCTTCTATTGATTTCCGAAGCACGTCTATGTGCTCCCTAGCAGTGAACCGCACTAGCAATTCCTTGGCCCGGGTAGAGCGAACTTCTTCAACCGTTGTGCCTATGGCCCTTGCGCTTATCTTGGAAGTAAGCTGGGCCCTAACCTGCTCAGGAGTTAGATCTGTGTCGTTGGGCTTAATTAGCAACATGTGTTCGGATTGCTTTTTTCCAAGCGGCTTTGTAAAGCGTGTTTTCTTTCGAACTTCAGTGAAAGGAAGCTCGTTTGTATCTGTTTGAAATTGTGTATCTCCTGTAGTAGATGGGAGTTCCGTAATAGGCGCAGTAGGAGCAATGGTATTCGAAGTATCGCGCTGCTGTCGTAATGCCTGGATTTGCCCCTGCTGCTGAGCGTAAAAGAATTCTTGTTCAGCTATTGTGTTGCGAACTGTATTTACAAAGCTGGTAACTTGCTTCCTGACGGATGCGTTGAGTTTTTTAGAGTCTTTGGCATGTCTAATGAACAACTGTAGTTGGTCACAAATAAAATTGATAGCCTTTAATCTGGAGACGGAAGTAGAAAAATTTATTGTGCTCCTGTCTACCGAAGGGAAGTCTTGTTTATTGCATATGGAGCTAATTGAGTCCGCTGAAGTGGTTGGCGTATCTGGATGCTTATTAAATCACAGTAATGCACATAGAGTAATTAAGAGCGCAGTAGAAAGCACGGAAATTACAGTTTCAGGTGGGAACACAAAGTAAGTCTAAGCGCAGTATATACCACTGTAGGTGATGGTATTAGGCGACAATACTTCGCGTGCTTGCAAAAACTAGCGCTAATGGCAGGGAGGTGAACACTAACAATGAAAAACCGCCAGCAGCGCACCATAACATTATAAAATTGAAATGACAAATAGTAGCTTATACTTAGCAAATTACAATTGCAGGTACACAATAAAACTGCAGTTAAAAAAATATTGTTACGCAAATTAAAACACAGTTAATCACGATAAAATTCAGTACGAACTGATATTAACACTCATTAATTTTAGTATATATTAACAAAAATGAAAATAATAATTGTATTACCGGTAATTATAAAAAACAAAATAAAATTATATAAGCTAGATAAATTAATGCACACTTAACAAGCTCAATAAGTACATAATAGTTAATAAGTTCATAAGTCAGCAAAATTTTTTACAGTAGCTACTATTACAGAAATATTTATCACACAACCCTGAAGAAAGTTAAGAGCAATAAGATAATACCAATAGTATGCTTTTTGCTAGAGTCTGAATTCAGAATAAATTAATTCAAGTGGTGAACTGAACTAGTGAATACTTCAAGATAATTAAATGCAGTCTACCTTTTGCAGTCTTCTCTAGATTGTGTATAATCCAAACAGTGGGAGCACTATAATGTGTGGGAATATTATAGCAAAACTAGGGTAGTTATCAGATATCAAGGAAATGCCGTTATCCTTTCAACTGTAACTTGGAATTCTTTCAAGGTCGATAACCCGGAGGGGGGGGCTTTTAACGATTCTCAGACAGACCCCTTACTTCTTCAAGGCAGCTCTCCTCCCCTACTTCTACAAAAGAGGCGAGGGGTGAATACGTTCTTTGCAGGGGCTGTATACTTTCTGCAGGGATCTCCTTAGATTAAGTTTAAATTAAGTTGAATGATTAAAATCCTAAGAGCCGAAAAGCAACAAACCATTTATCAACAAGATCTCCGTTAATCACTGCACATTTGAGTATGAAATTCGGAAAGAATTTCACTGAAGAAGCACTTGAAAATAAATGCAACACTGCAGTCAGGCTTCGTATAGATGTCAATTGCTCATAATAAATGGTAAATTCAATCAATTATCAATTATTTATGAACGATGTACATTAACATCATAAAATTAACGCCTCCATAAACTTGATAACTTTCTACAACTGCTGATGCACGATTCGATGTTCAAGTGTCGACCTTTCCGCTTTTATTTCGTAGAAATGTGAGAGCTCAGAAACATGCAGAACTTCACAGCTTTGTCCTTCTCATCCTCAGCGTATAGACACTGCTGTGCAAAGATGTTGGCAGCAATGGTTGCTACAAAGAAATTGCGGACGGAATAAAGGCTCTGGAAGACCAATGAGCACAAATGCGAGACAAGATAGGATGACTGTTCGCCAGGCCCGAACCGCCCCAACGGTATCCTTGTCGAGTATTCAACGCATTACAGCCACGCATTATCGAGTATTCATCGCTATGAGATGGTGGACCGTGGTACCGTCCACCATCTCATAGCGCTTGTCTGAGGCGGGGTTACGCTCACAGAGGCCTTTAAGACCTTTGCCTTTGGCCCCACAACATCGGCGGAGTCGTCTGGAGTGGTGTCGCAGCCAATCATCGTGGCTGCCATCAGACTGGCATCGTATAGTGTTCAGCTATAAATCCCGCTTCCAAAGAATATGTATTGTTAAGAAGAAAAACTCCTCCGCAGCAGAAGTGGCTCCGTCCCAATGCAGAGGGAAACAGCTGCGCATGCGCGAAATATCTGTTGCGAAACCACCAAAGCTCGAAGCCGGCCTCGAAGTTCGAAGGTCAGTTTATCAAGAGTTCATACACAGAATATCGCTTTAAATTTCTTTAAACTTTAAAGGAAAAGAAAATATTTTTTCGCGCAAGTAAATTAATTAATGGATTAATTATTTTGAGCAAAAAAGTGAGAAAATCCAAGTTTAATTTATCGAGAAACATCAAAAAAGAAACGTTTTGTCAAAAAACGTTTTTTCTTAACACATGTTCCTCAATTACCTGTACACATCGCGGAGGGAGGAATTCTCGCCGCCAGGTTCCGTCGCCAAATACCTTGGCAAATTTTCCCTCCGCTTTGCAGCGGCGTGATAGCAAACTGGTGTACATTACATCTGTGGAACCTATCCTTCTTTACACAGACTTTTTTTGCCGCTTCACTCTTGAAGCAGATGACCAGCGTGTTCGTTACTGGAGAGGACGGGGCCAGCGGTCCCAATCAGCCTTTGCTTTACAAAGACATACAGCCATAACCCCTGGTGTGGGGCGCTATTTATTATGATAGCAGGTCATCTTTAGTCATCCTCCGTACATCTTTAACAGCTCAACGATATGTTGATACCATCCTGCGGCCGGTTCTATTACCCTTCATGGCACGTGATCCTGGGGCGATTTTCTAACAAGATAATGCCAGGCCACATACTGCTCGTATATCTCTGGTCTGTCTCCATGCGGTTGATATTCTTCCTTGGCCAGCAAGGTCACCAGACCTTTCACCAATCGAGCATGTCTGGGGCATGGTAGGCCGCCAGATTCGGGCACCACAAAATATCGCAGATATGGAGCAACAACTGATGAACGCCTGGCAGAATGTGTCGCAGGATGACATTAGGAACCTCTACCACTCCTTGCCTCGACAAATTCAAGCATGCATTGCGCCAGGGGCGGTTCGACCAACTACTAATTTGAACACTCAATGGGTGATTGTGAGACGTGAACAGGTACTATGATGTTAATTTTTAAGCATTTTATTATCTGTGTATGAGCTATACACATATTCAGTTTCGTCAAAAACAACCACTTCCTTCATGGTGCTTCGATTTTTTTGCAAAAGAGTGTATTATGCATTTATAATAATAGTTATTGTTGAAATATTATATATATACTTACAAACATTATTTAAAACACATTTTTATGTTTTTTTATTAAGTAAATACAAGATTTGAAAGATTATATCTTATAGTAAGATTTCTTACAACCATAATTTTCTCGTTTGCGTGCATTATTTCTCCAAATCTATTGGTCAGAATTTCAAAAGGGTTTGATCAACTGTAGAAACCCTAAGTGAGTTTAAAATGAATAACTTCTATGCCTCTTAACTAAAAATTTTAGAAATTATGTTTAATTATGTTAAAAATAATCGGTTTTTGGAGTTCCGAAAATAAAGAGATAAAAAATAAACAATTTTAGTTTAAGAAAATGAAACTCTATTACGTTTAAAGTAGGTCATTTTAATTCTACACAGTCCAGTCACATTAATGTGACCATCTGTCAAAAGCCAGAATAACCACCTTTCGCAGAGCGGACTGCTGCGAGACGTGCAGGAAGAGAGTCACATAGGTCCCTGAAGGTGTTCTCTGGGATGTTGAGCCATGCCGACTCTAATGCCGTGGCCAGCTGCGCTAGATTACGCGGTTGAGGATCCATGGCGCGAACAACTCGATCGAGATGGTCCCACAGATGATCGATTGGGTTTAAGTCAGGTGAGTTTGCTGGCCAGGGGAGGACGGTAAACTCATCCTGGTGCTCTTCGAACCACGCACGTACACTGGCAGCTGTATGGCACCTCGCATTGTCCTGCTGGAAGATGCCATCATCCTGAGGAAAAACAATGCGCATGTAGGGGTGAACATGGTCCGCAAGGACAGATGCGTACTTGTATTGATCCATTGTGCCTTCCACAATGATCAGTGAACCTAGAGAATGCCAGGAAAACATTCCCCAGACCATAATGCTCCCGCCTCCAGCTTGGACCGTTCCGGCAATGGTTGCAGGGTGGTTCCTTTCAGAGGTTTCACGCCTTATACGCCAACGTCCATCTGTCCGATGGAGCATAAAACGCGATTCATCCGAAAACGCAACCTGTCGCCACTCAGTGGACGTCCAGCTGCTGTACTGGCGTGCAAATTCTAGCCTTCGCCGTCGATGAACAGCAGTCAGCATAGGTGCACGAACCAGGCGTCTGCTTCGGAGGCCCAGACGCAGCAATGTTCGCTGAATAGTACTTTGGGAGACACTTTTGGTAGCCCCTTGGTTCATTTTGGTGGTCAGTTGCTCAACGGTAGCCCGTCTATCTGCCCGAACGCATCTCCGCAACCGTCGTTCGCCTCTGTCATCTATGGCCCGTGGTGCACCACATTTGCCACGTCGCTGATTTTGGACAGTCCCATTTTGCCATGCACGGTACACTTTTACCACGGCGGCACGCGAACAGTTCACAAACTCAGCCGTTTCGGAAATGCTTCCACCCTTGGCCCGAAAGCCAATGATCATGCCCTTTTGGAAGTCGGATAAATCGCTTCGTTTCTGCATTACGCCAACGACTGAAATGTTTTCCGAAGCCCTCACACACCCTTTATATACGCTCAACTGCACTGTGCTGCCACCTGCCTACTGTGATTGGTTATTTAACTCTGACATGGAAAGTACGTGGTGGTCACATTAATGTGACTGGACTGTGTACATTATTTTTATACTTTGAGAAAAAAAAATTCTGTTAAAAATATTGATTTGTTCATATAATGCCGCTAACAATATATATTGCAATTTAAAATAGACGACAAAAAAGGTGCTTTTTTAAAAATATTTTAATATTTGGAACATAAAATAAAAGTAGCAAATGTATTATTAAGTATATCGAAATAAATATACAAAATTTCACTCTCATATAAACCAGTTATGAAAATATTGATCTTTAAAATGTGTTGCATATGGAGGGGGGGGGTGGTATATTTTCACATTTTAAAGGGTACCTGACTTCTTAAGGTATTTTTAACAGATTAACACATACATACTATAAACCAAGGCGGAATTTCATAGTTTCAAGAGGCGATCAGCCTTTTATTTACTTGTTAAGTATTTAGTTTTAGCTTATGAATGTAAAAAAAATCTACTTTTATTCAAGTTTTGGTATTTATCAATTTATTTAAAATTTATCAGAAATTTTAATATTTTTTCTTGCTTAATTTATAAAATACACTAAAAAAATAATATAATTTAAATAAATGCTTGTGTATTTTTTAAGTTTGGGAAAGAAGGGGAAGAGAAGATGATAACCGTGAGTAAAAATATTTTGTTAAAATCTATATTTGTGCAGTCCAGCAGCTTAAAATTTTCTAATGCAAAATAATAATTTATGTCGCTGTTCCAAATTATCGAAAGATAATCAAGATGACTTAATTTTGTGCGGAACTGCCATTAAACTATAAAAGCTATTATTACTCATCCAGCAATGAAAGTTTCTTGTGCGCAAGTGGCCTTGCTTTTTGATTTGTGCGCAAATGCCACTGCATCCTGCTCAGCGTCTTTTGAGTTTATACAACATCCCCTTCCCTTCAACAACGATCATTAGATGGCTTCTGAATATGATCTGGACGCATCGACTGAAAACATCTAAAATGGTTTAGGCATTCACTGCCTTTGCAAGATTTGAAATTATTAATTAAAACTTATTAAAGAAAGTTCTATTTTCACGTATTGAGTATCCCGGCAGTTATAGATTTGTGATCTTGTTTTTAGAATATTGGTTTGATGAATCTTCATGCAACACGGCTGACATAATTTGCTATGATTTTTGTAAAGATGCGTGAGTGTAATATTTCTAGAATCAAGTGAATCTTTAAACGTTTGTTTTAAAAGTTTTTAGTTAACCTAATTTTTCTATTATATTCTTATTGCTTGCCTTTCGATGCCGCCTTACTACCTCTCGTACAAACAGCGTTTCCCTAGATCTCCTCAACGTGCAACGGTGAATGATAATGCTCACGATGAAAATTGCTCATATTTACCTTATGCACAAGGAAAACCGCGAAAATATTCACGCGACCAGCCTATTCTACAGAATTTGAAACCAGGTCGAACTACGAGATTTGAGCAGTTTTTAATCACTCGATCATGAATGGGCCTGTCGCAACTTAGAAAAGTGTGTAAATTATTTTACCTGTGAAATTATTTTCTATGGGTTAACTTTCGTTCCGTGAAAAGCTAGTTACTATTATGAATCCATATTTCGGTAGCAGATGTATAGATTTTAATTATTTCCTTTTCCCGCTTTCTTTTGAAAGTATTAATTCACAAAAACAGGCTTACTTAATATACTGAGTTGTTTTATAAAGATACAAACTGTGAGAAACTGACTTGTTGACGATGGCAAAAGTATGGCAGCGATGGCTGAGATGTTTCATCAGAGATGCATTCTTGGAGAATTCTTTGGAAGAAACTGTGTTGTATTCTTATTACTCATGAAAGAAATTTCGACTATGAAAATGAAATATATTCTGAAAGAGACTAGCTATGCAATTTTCTTAATTAACCTGTACAGAGAACAGACACGAACAAAACGTTTCCCACGAGAATATCGGCGTGTTTTTAAATATATACTCTAACGCTTTTCTGGTAATCGGAGTCTATTTGCTTTGCTTCTTAAATTCTCAGAAATGCACTTCGTCAATGCTTATATTGTTAATGTTTTTGGGAAATGAAAGCAAACCAGGCAGAGAAACAAGATACGTAGGAATTAGCAAACGCATCAATCATCTCATGAAGCAGCATGACATGCAACGTTATACGCACATGAGTAAAAAATTTGTTGACTATATAATATTACTGACAGAGCAACAACAGACAAGGTTGCGCAAACTACCACTACTCGAAACAAACGAACTTGTGCAGATTTTACTAGCAGTAACAGAAAACTTCATATAGTTTAACAGCTATTAAGGAGAAAACGAGCTGTGTAAATTATTTTTGCTTCCTCTTTGATGCATGATTAATGATAGACTATTGCTGGCACTTGGTTTAGTGTACTTAAATTTTATAGATACCCGAAAACAAGAATACATTTGGGGAAATAAGAGTACGCATAAGAACCAAGTCTTCGGGGTTAATTTACACTGTCCTTTGGTTAACACAGGAACTATTTTTTAAATTATGCATAGCTTACAAATTTATATTTCATAGATAATTCCATAACAGTTTTTCAAAACATATTTTTATCTTCTGCTCTTAAAAATAGCTTTCTTTTAAACTATTCAGCAAATAAACAATAAGTTGGTTAGGTTGATTTTATTCCACCATTTCATCTCCTACCGAGCAGCATTGCATGGGCAGGGTTGGCCAACCCGTGGCACGCGTGCTACAGTGTGGCACGGCGGAGTTTTAACAGTGACACATGAAGACTTTGAAAAAAAATTATATGAAAAATTAAAATATTGTCCGTATCAACTCCGTCGATTTATACACATATATACACACTAAATATATACATATAATAATATATACAGATATAATAATATACATATATAAAAATAATATTAACACATTTAGAATAAATATAACAATTCAATGTCTCTGCAGTTGTTTCCCAAATGAAATTCAAACCGAAATTATTGACCAGCAGCATACTAAACTCAAAAGCAAATATAAGGAACTTATTTCAACTGCAAGGTGATCCAAATTATATAGATGACTTTGTAGAGACATTAGGTTAATTACAAGCAGGAGAGATGAAAAATATGCATTGCCTTCGCCAGGAATCGAACCACGGACCTCTGAAATACCGGCTCAGTGTGCTGACCATTACACCACGAAGGCACGCTAAGAATGTGGTTGATATACCTTATATACTCCCCTTTTTAAAGGGCGACTAGGGTTTTAGGGGACCTAGTCGCCAAATCCTGGGTGTGGAGAGTCATCATCCACAACCCTTTTAGTTCGGGCGCCAGTGTAGAGACATTAGGTTAATTACAAGCAGGAGAGATGAAAAATATGCATTGCCTTCGCCGGGAATCGAACCACGGACCTCTGAAATACCGGCTCAGTGTGCTGACCATTACACCACGAAGGCACGCTAAGAATGTGGGAGATATACCTTATAACTTCGTAAAAAAAACAACAACTACATATTCAAAAAACACATTAATTAAGTATTAATTAAGTACTGACTGTTTAATATTTATTTAGAATAAAATGTTTCAAATTATGCATTTTTATTTTATACATAACCTAATTGACTGAAACTTTAAAAATGTTCATTAAGAATAAAATTCTTGTTTGTACGTTTGTTTTATTTATTATATTACTTTTTAAATATCCACTACTCAGGCTTACATAAAAAAGTGTGCTATCTGAATTAAATCCCCGCAATCAGCCTATAAATAATATTTTTTCCTTTTTTAATATTTTTTAGTATGTTGGAAAAATTAGAAGTGGCACGCATAACTTTTGTTTTTCAGATAGCGGCACTCTTCCCATAAAGCTGGCAAACTCTGTCTTAGGATCACAACTTGCAACTCCTGATAAAGTAAAACTCAAGAAATTTTCATATCCTTAGCACTTAATATTACGTATTTTAGCAGGAAATGCTGACGCCATTTTGTCACAGATAGAATACAGCGTTGTGGAGGGGCGCATAAATGTTAATTGTAGGCGCCACTAAACTGTTCAAGGACAACGGTTCTTTTTATTTGTTTCATTTCTGTTTATATTGACCGAGTTCTATTATGGTTTTTGCACTGAGCGTGTAGTAATGATATTCATAACTGGATCATGTAATTTGTTTTCTCGCATTTTCTGTTCTGTATATAAGTGGGAAGTTGAATATGCTTTGATAAAAGCGCCAGAGAGTCGCTATGGTGAAATAATTCTTCTTATACACTCACGTTTGTGAAAATTGCAACACCAAGAAGGAATCGTCATAATTGAATGCAATTTAATACACAGTTGAGTGGTAGTGGTACAAATAAATGATTAAATGTTCAAAGCAAACAAACAAGAACAAGAGATCAGAATCAGTATTTTGTGTGGCCACCACGCGCCGCAATAAGTGCTGCTACACGACGTGGCATGGAGTCAAACAAAGTTTGAATGTCTGACTGAGGAAGAGCATTCCATATCGTTTGTACGCGTACCCAAAGTTCGTCTGCAGACGCAACAGGACGAGGATCACGAGCAAGACGCCGACCAATGACATCCCACACATGTTCAATTGGCGACATATCCGGGGAACACGCAGGCCAAGGAAGAAGCTGTACCTGCTGCGCTGCAAAGAAGGATTTAACAATCCGAGCAGTATGAGGGCGGGCATTGTCCTGTTGAAATACAGCGCCTGGCAAGCTTTGAAGGAAGGGAACAGCTTCGGGCTGTAGAACTTCACGGATATACCGGTTGCTGTTCAGATTGCCCACAATTCGTAGCAATTGAGATCGTCTATGATATGCTATGGCGCCCCAGACCATAACTCCGGGTGTTCGTCCACTGTGGCGTTCGATAATGCACTCCGGAAGGTGGCGTTCACCGGCATAGCGTCTGACACGAATGCGGCCATCATGGTACCACAAATTAAAGCGGGATTCGTCAGAAAACACGACATGCTGCCAATCAGCACGCCAGTCTCTATGCTGATTGGCCCATTGTAGCCGCAGGCGGCGATGGTCGTGCGTTAGGGGGATCCTGTATAAAGGAGTCCGTGCGCGCAGTCCACACTGCAGCAGACGTCTACGAATTGATGAAGCACACAATGAAACACCTGTAGCTATTGACCACAGTGCTGCCAATTGTCTAGAGGAAGCTGTACGGTCCGTCCGCGCCATGCGGACCAGGTGTCTATCATCGCGAGCTGACGTCACATTTCGGGGTCCACTCCCGGATTTCCGAGTTGTCCGACACTCGTCCGTCCACTGCTTCCAAACGCGCATCACTGTGCTGCTGTTACGCTGCACACGAGAGGCTACTGCACGATACGACAATCCAGCTTCACGAAGGCCGATGATTCTCCCTCGTTCAAACTCTGTAAGTTGTTCAAATCTCGCTCTCTTTCGTCGACGAGGCATAAGTACAGATTGAGTTAACGTTTACCACTAGCAGATAACCACCGATAACCATACACGCCTCGCTACAGCCGTCTATTTATTCGGATCCATCAGCCGTTCAGAGGGCGCTGCTCAGCATACGCATGCGCTACGGATTTGCAATTCTAATCATTTGCATATCATGCGCTACTTTGCATTTCCTGAAAATTTCAGCTCACTCGCGTAAGTCCTTCATGGTGTTGCAATTTTCACAAACGTGAGTGTAGTTCCAATGGCAAGATATTTGCCATGAACACGAGAACTTAATCATAAGCAAAAGAATACAAAAGTAAAAGTCACTAACCCATGCTCATTCTCGCAAACCAATATCGCTCAGATTTTCTAGGATCGCAAACTATATCGCTCAGTCTCAGATTTTCTAGGAATTGCAATTGTCGCCACAGAACAAGGCCAATCAGGATTATTGTCTTGAATAGTCTTCAACCAAACTCTTTGTAGAATTTCTAGACATTAAGTCTTGAAGGCAGTTAGAGGCTGAAGTTTGTTTAATAATACACAAGCATTTGAAAAAGAAATCTATTTTCTAATCATCTGTGGTACCATGGATCCCTTTTTTAGCTTAATAGATCAGCCTGTTCTTCACCACACAGCAGTGGGCCGGGATCCACTGGAGGGTAACGTGGATATCTTTTCTCTTGAGTTGTTGCAAATAAATTCTACATTGTAATACATGTAGCTATGTATGTATGGGCTTTGGGCTTCAGAAGCAATAGCCTGAAAGCTGCCTTTGAGTGAGACAGTATCACAACCTTAACAGAAGACAAATTTCTCATAAGTTGTTATTACCTTAATAGCAGGTACGTTAATAGCAGTTATCTCACCATCAAAAGCAGTTTCAGAATATCCGATAGGAACACAAAATGCGAATAATTCCCGAAATACTCCCACACCGACATTTGGTGAAGGGATTGAACGTGATCCATCGGTGTATACTCCAAATCGGTGAGATTTCGGATATCGAAGTTCTAGAGTCTTCGTCATATAGCGCAAGATTTCAGGAGGATATTCTTTTTTATAGGCTGGGCAATAAAGTTCCAAACAAGTATTTATTTCTTCATACTCATAAGGATTAGCCGGCTGCACTAGATCTTGCATCTCGCCATCTAGACTGAAGGTCAGAAAAATGTTCCAGGACGCTTTGGAAAAAGCTAAGTTGGGTCTTTAAATTCCTGTATCTAGACTGGTATTGTTTCCAAAAATGATCACCAGTTCTTATTAACGTTTTTTTATAAAATACTTGGGTCTCAATTTGTTTATTCTCTGTCATTAGTAGCATTGCGTCAATCGACGTGATCTTCACAGCGCCGCTAATTAAACGAAGTGCCTGGTTCTGCAAAGTCTCCAGTTTTCTCAAGGACTGTTTAAAAATAGTAATTAGTGGTTTATAGCAATACGTAAGAACTGGCAAGATAAAAGCTTTACAAGTACTATTTAGAGTTAAGCGAGCACTCCCCCATAGGCAACCAGTGAGACGCTTAAGGAGGGGCAGTCTTTTAGTAAATCGATGAGATATATATTGAATGTGATACTTCGAGTTCATCTTATTGTCACACACAAACCCAAGATAGATGAACTTGTCAAATGCTTTAAAACGATGATTTAAGAAGTAAATATAAGGTTTTAATTATGTATGTGTAAGAGAGATGCACAGCAGTCTTAGCAAGGTTAACAATTATGTGATTAATATTACACTATTTTTCTAATATTCTAAGAGCAGCACCAAGTGTCTCCTTAGTTACGCTCTTTGCACTCTTCTTCTGTGATTGTGCTTAAAAGACCGGATCATTTACAAATAAAAGGCAACGAATTCCCTCAACCGAATTCAGAGCAACAATTAAGACATTTATATATATGTTGAAAAGGATGCAGCTTAGTACAGATCCTTGAGGGAGACCAGTCTGCAGGAAAATTCTCCAAAATACTTTATTTCCAATACAGACTCTACAGAAACGTTGGCCAATAAAAGATCGAATCCAGTTTAACATTTTGTTTTCAGTACCAAGATCTGTAAATTTAAGAAATAACTTCGCAACCTATCGTACGCGCTGATTTAAAATCAGCATAAACAGCCGTCAAGACAGAGGTGTATCATGCTCTGTCAGGACTGAGTGTTCGGTGCATATTCTTGGCAAACATCTTCGTGAACTCCTTAAGTCCTGATCTGGAACAGGGAGCTGAGTGCAGCTATGTTCTCTGGTAGAATATTGTGATTAAGTGGTAGAAGAACTGCACTTTAAAGGGATTTAAAATCCTCTTTTATTAAACCACAATTATTTACAACCACTTCCCAACTCGGGAAGGATGCAGAAAGTAGAGACCGCACTTGGATCTAAAATGAACAATCAAATAATTTAAACTGAAAGCTAAATAGAAATTAAATAGTCGTTGCTCACAGAGCTATAACGCGAGGTTGGCCTCTAAACTAAATGGTGCGTAGCAAGATTTAACTAATACTGACGCGCTTGGATTTACTTCAATGAGTAATCACGTAAAAGCGCTACGGCTTAGAATTTAAATACTAGCTAGTCAGGCGAACGTTGAATAGAGTAACCGTGGTCTGAGACTAAAAGCTCTCTCACACTGAAAGGTTTCTACCTTTCGTTTAAATACTACTTGGCTCCACTTCAAATTAGCATAAAGCTGAAACGCGCGCTTCTTCTAACGGGAAGTTGAAATGAGAAGGGATAGAAAGATTCAAATTAAAATAAAACTTTGTTAGTTAAACTAAAACCTTACAGCTCTTTCTGTCGACAAGTGGATGATGTAGAATGTTTGGATAACCAGGTTTCAGGTCAGATCCTGGCGGCCAGTTTGACTGTACCCAATGTTTCTCACGAGATCTGCTGTCTCAAATGCACAAAAGACAGAGATACTTAGGATATCCACGTTGCTGGCCAAAGAGGAAGCAGACCATTTTAAGGTCAACACAGATGATCCACTGGTGTATGGGATATTGCAACAAATCAATGCCTCTCTTTATGTCTTCATATTCTTCATACAAACTGAATGGAATATTGGGACTGCACTAAATAAATTTCTATTGTGGAGGAGGATACATTTCAAGTTCCGCTTTGAGCTATCGATGAACAGTCGCCACTGAGTTGCATTATAGGCTGAAATCACAACTCTTCCATTAAATCACGTATATTATGGCAATACTCAAGTCTGTTATTACTTCGAAGGTATTGCAGAAACGCACTTTCTCTTGATCGAAAGTAGGATACCTTAGCTCTTTTTTCAAGCAAGTTTTTCTCGCGCAGTTTTGATGCTAATAACTCTGAACTTCTTTGGATAGTCACAAATCTCGTGCCAAATCATTCAACTCATGCTACTCAAATCCCTTACGAACAGAATCACCTTCAGTTTCAAAATTATCGTTGTTGGGGTCAATTCGATATTCACCAGAATTGTATTCCTGTACTTCCAAAGAAGGTAAGTCTTTGAAAACTGGCACTGGAAGTTCAGCTGGGTGAGGTACTTAGCGTATAGCTTGTGGTAAGCTAGAATACTTTGTTTTATATTTGTTTTTCTTGTTATATCCTAACATTTTCATTATAAAAAAGTAACAATCACTTGAGGGATGTTTGGGCTCACGCCAAATTATAGATATATCAAATGGAAATCTAGAGCGTTTTCCTTTCATCCACAACTCACTGCTTGCACACCTTGTAAGGGGCTCATGATTTAGCTTGATCATCAGTTTTCACTTTAAAATAGGCAAAATAAGCTTGCCTAACAAATGTATTAATGTTTGTCCTTTGACTGAGAATGGTAAAACTGCCACATACATAACAAAACGAAGCGGGGTTGTTTAAGTACTTACGACACGAACTCGCAGAGGCAGACATAAGAAAAGGTTTCAGTTCACATATAAATAAAAACTAATCACTGCTATTTGTACACAAACAAGAACTCGGACTCCACGTCGGAATGCGCCTCAATATATCAGAGTGACACACAACGTCTCACTGTATAATCTCAGGAGTAAATGAACTAGTCTAGGTAAGCACACACCTGTCGGTTGTCTCCTATGGCGTCATTTATCCGGCGCCAATTCGACGGTTTATGTCAGCCAGTAGAAGAGCAGTAGTACTTCCTATGATCAACGTTTAATGCTTCAAAGAGTGGTCACATTCACATAAGATGCAGAGAAAAAAAAAAAGAAACTTGACGCGGTAGAAGAAAACTAACTACTGTTTTGAAATAAGCGTGCTTATTTGACTCTAAAACAGCTCAAAAATCGAAATCAACAGAAATTGTGTTACATATTGTTTCCCAGTGTAACACACAGCGATAATATTTGGCGACAGCATCCTTTTATCTGACACAAAAATTGAAACAAAACAAAACTGAGGACTGAGGCTAATGCATTTAATTGTTTCATAACAAGAACTCGTCTTCGTAATGAGCTTATTCTCGTTGACTTTAGTATAATTCTAAAAATACGTTTAATGCTTATAAATGTAAAATGTCGTTCTCAGTCACATACCTATTTTAAATACCAAATTTGAGAAGTTTTGGATCTTCACATAATTTATTTTTATCAAAGTCTGTTCAGAGCTTCAAGTAAAGTATCACTTCTGATTTATCAATTTTAGCCCAAATCTAATATGTTGTTCCCATTGATATAAAAGTCTTAACAACTAAAATTGAAAAGTTTCAGATTATATTTTAATGCAGTTTTTTTTTATTAAAAACTGTTAAGGAATTCAAGCAAAATGTGACTTCCGGTGTTCCATTAAAGACCTCTATCGGCTTCCTGTAAAGTACCACTGCCTGTTTTCCAGTTTTACCCAAAATCTGATCAACCCGTTATATTAATGCAGATATCTTAAATACGGAAAATGTGAATTTTTGGAAGTTTCATATAAGAGTTATCCTGGGCAAAAAACTCATCACACAGACAGGCAGAAATATAGTATTGTGAAAATAATAAAAACGTGCTCTGATGACCCTAATTGGTGCTTACTCATTGACCAGAGATTACGTACGACCGATGTGATATTTTCAAATAAAAACATAAGAATGGAAGCGGTATAGCTGTCATTGTCCATTGCATGGGAGTATAGAAGAATAATAACTGAGTATTGTTTATAATTAAAATTTATCTACACAGTTTAGAAACAAATTAGATTTTATTTACAAACGATGAACTCGAACTGATAGTTTACTTAAAGCTCATTGATATTAATATGGAATGGGCGGGAGTAGATATGCTGGTCACATCAGATTTTTATTAGCTTGCATTGATTCCAATTCTAATTTAGCAGATGGCGTAAAGTTGCAGTACTTAAAATCTGCCCTAAAAGATTTGAAATCACTATCTATAGTTAACTCTAAGTTAGCCTGTTGTTGTGATTAATCTCATTTGTCTGATCTCATCAGAATAAGCCAACGATATTCATCATGGCAAGGAATACAAGATTACACCTGTCGTTGGCAACAGCCTCGGGCACCATATAGGTGACAGTACGATTTTGCCTAGTTTCACCCCAGTTTTGAGGGAGAGCATTCTGGGGGGGGGCTCTGAGCGGCTCTCCCTCTTCCTCTTCTACCACCAATCCACATGAGAGGCCTTTCGGCTAGCCATATATTTAGAGTGCCCCCATGCCGCAAAGACAGTATACATTTACAAACATAAATGCCTTCTCCGGAATTCGGAGCCCGGGCCCTTTGGTACAGTGGTCAGAGTCATTAATCAGTATCCCAATTGGATGGCATATAAGTTAGCCTTTTCTTTAATAAAAGAAAGATGCTCAGATTCCCTCGAACAAGTGTATGCTTATCTAAAACGATCTATACTAAATATCTAAAACGATCATATCTAAAACGATATGAATATGCAGCCTATACAAAATGAGTCTGCATTAGAGATATTAAATTTGATTGATATTACAAATGAATGCGTGATGTCATTAAACATTTTTTAACCAAAGTGTTAAATAGTTTTCTTTCAATGCATTTGCATATATTTTAGGGCAAAAATTAGATCCTAGTACCAAAATAAATGCAAATGAAACACACACAGGATTTGTGTAGACTATTTGAGCAATTACAAGCTTTTTAATTGTCCTAAAATTCAAAACTTAAGTGTAAAAGAAAGAATAGAATTTGTGTTTTTGTTGTTTTCATTTGCATATCGTGAGAAATTACCCTTCCAATTACTTGTTCAAAAAATGTGAGAAAAAAACATAGCTTTCTTTTATATTATGAAAACTAAAATAATTCTCTTCGTGCCACAATAGAAAAAGCAGATAATCCACATCAGAAGTCAGATGATTAAAACAGAAGTATATTGAATGTACATCCATTTACATTTCAAATTAAAAATCAAAACGAAACTTTTACAGCAGTTGCGGGTACTAATAGTGGAAATAACATAATTTTGTGTACTGCCTTTGTATTTTATGAGACTAATGAAAGAAAATTAGAGGGTATTATATGATAGGGGAAGTGTTTCTTGTTTCTATACCACTCAGTTAGCGAACATACTTTACTTGTAGAGATGTAATTTAATCCAGATACTTAAATTTAAATGTTGATAAAAGTAGTCTAAGATTACACAGTCAAATAAATAAGCTACAAACTCGCTCAACTAACTTACCGGCTCGTAAGTTTAAAGCAGTCGGCTGAGGGAAATGCAAAAGTCGAAATAATTACATTCAGACAAAATTGGCAAAAGTCTAGCAAAGCTACCGCGAGTGCCACAATCTCTGTATCTAAGATCTACAAGCATGTAAATTTTGGAATTCTAAAGCTCAAATACACTACAAGTTAATTAACGTTCTGAGGAGTAATATAATTAGATTCTGAGGAGGGCCTTTTTCTGTTGCGAAGTCAGTGAAACAAAAACCATTTGCCTATTACGTACTGTTTACAGTGGAAACAATAGAGATGTGCAAATAGTGTAGCATAACCCGATAAACCACACTGGCCCACAGGGGCGACCGGTAGCAAAAATCAAAACCGAATGCAGTGTTATTAAAATGCTAATATTTTTACAAATTTATTGTTAATTTAAGCTGACAATTTGTCTAAAAGTATTTGCATAGAGGTTGCCCTAATATAAGTGTTTGCGAAGTCTTTATATTTAAAAAAAAGCTACTTGAAATTTATCTATTTTGTTCATTCGTTTCGATAAAATATGAAATGCAATAAAATAACCAGCTGCATACTTATTGAATTAAGTGTCGTTATCATAATCATTAAAAATGAAAATTCATCTTCACGCATAAAATTCAGAAAAAAAAATTCATATATATTCCTAATAAAGTCTTGATCAAAAGTAGTGAATTACTGGAAACATGCAATTTCATTTTTAATCAGATATATGTAAACTGCGAACGAAGCCAAATTTATGATTTTAAGGATAAATTTACTTTTTAAAAGATATTAATGGCCCAGATGCGTAAGGAAACACTTAGTTTATAATTTCTAGATGTTACATAGGCGTAGGATTGCTGATGATCATGGACTATGTTAACTGCAAAGAAATGAGTAGATTAGACGGCGCGACTTTAGAAACAAAACGTGAAATTATATGTCTCATGTAAACTAAGCTTATTTATATCTTAATGTAGAAAAGCACATACATACCTTATTTACCTAAGGGGAAGGATGTCTTCGTGAAAAACGCTGTTTGCGCTTTATATGGGGAAAGCCGTCAGGTATATCATGAAAACTGCTGGTGTCTATCACATACTACATCTTGTCATATGTATTTTATGCTAAATAATCTTTAAGTTTCAATCTTGATATTTTTTTATTTGGAAATTTTAATTTCCTTGTGTACCACACAGTATTACACAAAGCTTACAGAGGTAAGTAAAAAAACAAACAAATACAATAACACAAATAAAATAAACTTACAAATTCACAGATGACACGTAAAAGATAAATATACAGAAGAATGAGAAAGCCATTTTATCTTAAAAAAATACGTGAAGAGGAGGAGGAAATGTAATGTTCACAGAGTTTAATCTAGAAATGAGTTCTTTTCGTCCTTCCATGAGCTTTGAACAGTAGAACAACAAATGTTCGACATTTTGTACTCCCTCGAAGCTTCAGGAACACAAGTCTGTATTAGATAACCTAAATCTCTTCAGATATGAGTTGAAATTACCATGTCCAGTTAGAAATTTAGTAATTTCAAAATTGCAGAAAAAGTGTTTATTATTCAGTCTGTGAGGAATGGAAGGAAAAAATAATTTAGTCAAAGAGGCAGTAGTAGAATTTCCTGTATAATTCATTCCACTTGAATATTGTATCATCAGTATTTTTTTTTTCTTGAAAAATGACTTAAGCAGTATCATTGGAGTACTTACTTGAAGATTTGTAGCTTCTTTTGCCAACCAATCAGCCCTTTCATTTCGTAGATTGCCAGTGTGGCCACGTACATGAGAAAAGATGACATCAATACCTTTATTATTAAAGTCTTTAAGAATGGCATGAGAAATGACAATTAATTTATTACATGAGAAGATATTCCTAAGAGAATACAAGGATGAAAGAGAATCAGTACGAACAAGAAATTTAGCACTTAACGAACAGTTGTTAGATATCCACTTAATTAACTCACTAATGCACAGTAATTCGGCTTGGAAAACACTGCATTCATTGAGAATTCTAAAGAGTTTGTATTCTAGTTCAGAACCATGATGGAAAACGACATAAACTAATCTAACTCGATTATTAATTTTACTGCCATCTGTATAACACACAACAGAGAAATTGTGTGTTATCCAACTTTGAACTGTAATAAAAATTGCTCTTATTGATGTAATAGGGTGATAGAATATGTTACTAATTCATTACTGAAGAGATCAGGTATTTATTTAATAGCAAAACGCATGATAGTTATCTGGCTTAGGAAGGGGATCGTTTATGAACGGGTTTTTAAAGAACACTAACTAATATAAACACATATGTGTTCGAAAAGTAATAGATAATGTAAATTCAACTTAAAAACGTACGTCGATGTTCACGTCTATGTTTACTTTAATGGGGTATCAAGTATATCTCTTATAATGTTTTTGGCTACATTTTTATTTAAAAGCTTTGCAGGGTCTTATAACCAGCATTTCAGCAAATGAATTCGCACAATAAGAGGAAAGATTTGCCGCCTAACCGGTATAAAGATTAGCGTCGCTAACTGCCGTGCCGAAGGGCTCGGGCTCGAATCCCGGAGAAGGCATGAATGTTTGTAAATGTATAGTGTCGGTGCGGCATGGCGGCACTTTAAATATGCGGCCAGCCAAAAGTCCTCTCATGTGGTTTGGTGGAAGGGGAGAGGGGTGGGAGATCCTCGGATCCGTTCCCCGGGGTGATCTCCATCAGGCTGAACTGAGCCAAATCGTACTGTAACGTGTTAGGTACTCAAGGCTGTTGCCAACGACAGGCGTAATCTAGCGCGCCTTGACACGAGAAATTTCGTGGACTTAGTCACACAAGTCAGCATGAGTAACAACAACAAAGGAAAGATTTAATTATTATATGTAGTATGAACTATATAAAATAATTAAAATGTTTAAATACAAAATAAACTACGCATGTAATTATTGCATATATAAACTGCATAATTATTACTACTTATAATAGCCAAGTCTAGATTAGCGATTTAAGCTTAGGCCTGCATCCACTATATAGTATCTCTGAAAACAAGACAAGTACGTAGCTAATTTTCCCTAATTTTTCTCTCTATACCATACTAAATATTGCATTTGATTAGTAATACAACATATTAGTATGATATAGAAAGAAAAAATAGGGATTTGCCTTTTATTCTAATCAGGAACAAATAACTTCTAATCAGAACCTCGCTCTCATTGAATATTCACCTACGCTTTGATTTCTTTAAAGGTAAGAGCTGTCTTACATTCTAGAGGGTCTGATTCTCGAATGAATATGGTATGTATTCAGGGTATTGGTTATATTTCACTAATTCTGGGGGAAAATGTATTAATTATATAAAAATTTCCCTTCAGGAATGCACAGAATATAAAAATATTTGCATTATTTGGTAAGCATTTTTGTAATGCTTCAAAAGTATAGTTCTTTCTCTGCGCATTTCATAGGTTGTCATAGGTTGTTATAGGTTCATCTGCGCATTTCATAGGTCCATTTGTCATTAGGAAACCTCTCATTAGGAAAATGACATTAAGTAATGATATACCATTTAATATCAGGATGCGTGTGAATATTGAATAACGAAACCACTAGTCACATTTAAATTGCTGAATAAGGATAATAATAATATTAGGCGGAAATATCGGAATAGTTGCTATAAGCAGAATAAAACCCAGTTTTTCGGAAAACATTATGAATATATCACATCGTGTACCATAACTGCTTAGTTCAATATATTTTTGAGTTCTCATGAATTGTTATAACTCTGGAAATGACAGAAAAATGTACGGAAATTCCTTAACATAGTATCCTTAAAAAAAAAATCCGAGCATTTATTGAATACTTTCTGCTCTCAGAACTTCTCTGCTTTTACATTTGTCTTTCTGATTGATCGTATTGAGTTTGCCCTTGTTTCGCAAGATTACAAGCGATATCTTCGAAGAAATCTACTTATCCGGATTCCCTAACTGTTGATGATACTGATTCCTGTACGGATTTTTTTCTTTTCTTTTTTTTGAACGAAAGAAGATTTTTGCTATCGCTTAAGTCATCATTTATTATACGCAACGAAAACATAAGAAGGAGTATAAATGGCTTATTAACATCAGAAGACATATAAGAAAAAAATTACGTTTATTTATTTCAGTTGTGATTTTTATTTTCATTTTCAAGGTCATAAGAATGGAAAAAATGTTCCCTATCCTGAAATTTGGGAAACACTTCTTTCCAAGTTAAACCTAAAATCTTAAAAGAATGTTTCCTGCGAATGAAATTTTATGCACGAAAGCACGAGAATTAAACCTTTTAGGATTACTTATTTTAGCTACAGTCTGGCTCTAAAAAGTAGAATTTAGTAGTTACCCTCATTTTTTTCGAAAGGAGGAAGTTTTGTTAGATATGCGGCAGCCACAGGGTCAGGTGATCAGGGGCGTAGGTAGAAGGGGGCACAGTTCTCCCCGGACGCAGCTTCCAGTAGGCGCCAAATTGATGTTACGAATTTTTAGAATGAAATGTTTTCCACTCGTGGCAAATAGGAGCAGGGCGCGAGACCTTCAGTTGTCCCAGGGCGCTAAAAACCCTAGCTACAGCTCTGCAGGTGATTTAATGATCTCTGCTGTTCAGCACTCTTTCGGTGTTAAGCGGAGGGCTTTGGCAACACCTTCTAGATAGCTTTCGAGACGGTGTTGGCTTTGGTCGTGGCGACAACTATGAGTCGAATCAGAAGCTCGATGTGAGAGGCGGCTTGACCTCGGGGTCCGTTTTATGGGAATGAAATACTTTACTCGTCACAAAACAAAAAACTGTTCGGTGACGAATTTAAGTCATTCAACTTTTTCGAATTTGCGAGCGTTCGCTGGCTCTGTGAGCCGCCACACACCCTTCCCCGGCATCTCTATGCGAATTAGGAGATACGACTGGCTATCGTGTTTTGAGCCCAATGCGTTGATGTGAACGACCGTTGCGTTGGTGGGCTATTATTCAGCTCCGTTCATTGAGCGTGGCTAGTGGTGACCATTGAACACTTGTGGAGAGAGGTGCCGGGGGGTCCAAGTGATGTAGTCCAAGTTTTTCTCCAGGTAGGTGGGTGAAGGAGGGCGTCCGAGAAGGCACCAGTATGGCAGCCGTAGGGCCGTCTATTGGTTACAGCTATTCAGTGCTTTCTGTGCTAAGTTGAGGGCTTTGCTCACGGCTACATCTATGCGTCGAATCAGAAGTGCGACGCGACATGCCGCTTGGCCTTCGGGCAAAACTTGAGTTCATGGGAGTGAAATACTCTACCTGGCCATAAAAGAGCTCTTCGGTGACGAATTCAAGTAATTCAACTCTTTCGATTATGTAAGCGTTGGCTGGCTCCGCGGGCTGCCATAGATATCTTCTTCAGAATAAGTGAAGATTTTTGCGGTGTCTGAGGTGAAAGAAAAACATTTTTGTAGTATTAACATTTTCCTAGTTAACATTTTTAATGCTAGATATAGCATTTTGTCGAAGCATCTACACTCATGGACAAAAAAATTAGCGCACCAAGAAATAATTGCGGAATCGTAACGAAACTTGCAATGAAGGTACATGTTGGAGAGATATGCAAATGATTCGAAATGCAACGTAATTGCGCATTACGTATAGCCGGTAGAGGGCGTTGAATGTCGTACTCTGTGGAGTATAAAACAGGTAACCAAAGCTTGTTTGAGTGTGCTGAATCATTTACAAAGGAAGAGCTGAGGTAGACATGCCATTGCGCCGTGTTCGAAGACAATATGAGCAGTTGTCGCAGTTTGAGAGGGGGAGAATCGTCGGAATGATGGAAGCTGGGTGGTCAGCTAGGCGAGTAGCTCGTCAATTATGCCGCTCTGATTGTGTTGTGAGAAGGTGTTGGGACCAGTGGACTCGAGAGATGTCATGTACACGAAGACCAGGCTCAGGACGCCCTCGACAGACCAGTCGTCGAGAAGACCACCACATCGTAAGAAATGCACGCGTACAGCCAACTGCTTCATCGACCGCCATCCAGGCACAGGTAGTACCTTTACTAGTGGCCCCTGTGTCTTCTCGAACCATTCGAAGGCGCCTGGCTGAAGGACAGTTGGTATCGCGGAGCCCATTACGTGTGCTGCCCTTGATGCCCACCCATCGACGCCTTCGTTTGGAGTAGTGTCGAGCACGAGGAAACTGGACTGCAGCAGAATGGAACCAGGTCGTCTTTAGCGACGAATCCAGGTTCAATCTCGGCAGTGACGACAATCGTGTTCGTGTGTGGAGAGCCCGTGGTGAACGCCTCAATCCTGCCTTTGCTGTACAGCGACACATCGCTCCCACAGCTGGTGTGGTGGTATAGGGTGCCATTGCTTACTATACACGGTCACCCCTAGTATTGTTCCGTGGCACAATGACAGCCCAGCGATATGTTCATGAAATCCTGCAACCGCATGTGTTGCCACTCATGCAACGGCTCCCAGGAGCCATTTTTCAACAAGACAATACTCTGCCTCATACGGCAAGGGTGTCACAACACTGTCTTCGCACTGTTACTACCCTTCTTTGGCCTCTCCGATCCCCAGATTTGTCTCCAATCGAGCATATCCGGGATCATTTGGGATGACGAGTTGGGCATCCCAAGAGTTTGAACGAACTAGAGGCAAGGTTACAGCAAATATGGAACGAAATGTCTCAAGACATCATAAAGAACTTGACTCAATACTCGATCGTATCGAATCGTGCATTCGCGCTAGAGGGGGTCCAACGGAGTATTAACTCCTCCGTTCTTTTGCCTTTTTCTCTGAAATAAATTATCATTTTTCTTTGATTATCTTATCATTTACTTATATCAAAGTAGTCATTATGTATGTAAAATTTCGTTTCATTTTGACGACTCCTTCTTGGTGCGCTAATTTTTTTGTCCATGAGTGTAGCTGGAAAATTTTAAAATTAGTACTTAGCAAGAAAAATGGTCCTTTTTAAAATTTTTTTTGCATTCATTTAACATTAAAGTTCATTTATTTGTAATAATTAAGTTTTCTCCAACTACGTATATATTTTATGCAAATATCAATTATTCAATGAAAGTAATTACTCTATTTCTTTTCTTTAACTACACATTAATATATTAACTGTTTAATTTTCTTCCTTTGTTTTTTATATTGATAATAAGCAGCAAAGAAAAGACAAAGATGTACAAACAAAAATTTCGAAAGGAACGGTTTAAGTTTAGTCTCTTATTAGATGAATCAAATGATATATCAATAATTAAGCTGTCTGAAATTGTAAACGAAACCTGAATGCTAGGAGCAAATTATGTGAATTATAGTAAATCTGTTTTTATTGCGAATGCATTTAAACTTCATTGTTTGTAAGGTATCTTATGTTATTTAACCAGTCATTATGATTTAAGTCTTTACTTATAGTTTCTTCTTTTCGTATTTTCTCAGCAGAATGCAAATTAGCTTGGTGTGTATTTAAGCTGAGGGCTTTGAATATTTAGATTAGAGTTTCTGGAAACTACCTCTTGTTAATATTTTCACCAGCTTTACATAATTTAGTATCTCACTAGCCGTTGTTTTAAATTACACGCTGATAAAACATTCTGAGACAGCTTATTTTAGTTTATTTAATGTGTATACTTAGTTTGTTATCAATGTTTGAAATTAATGATCAGTTTTGTTAATTTCAATATTTAGAAGTAGTGGAAGTTTCGTCTGTAGCATAAGTCGAGCCATTATTTTTAGTTTAAGCCCAAATAAAAAGATTATTACACTTTCTTCGGTATTTTGTGAGTTATTTAAACTGTATCGATATCTCACTATAGGGTCTGCAGGACTTCAATTCTAGCTTCCAGTTACAGCAGAAACCTACATGTTTATTACATTGTCTGAAATTCTCAACCATTATTTGCAGCATATGCTTCAGATAGGAAACATGCGAATAAACTTCTGAAAAAAATAAACTTTTGCCTAAACCGAGCACACTTACAAACCAAAATAAGTAAAACTTGCTATTATTAATTCAAAAATTATATTAACATCTTTATAACTGGTTCTGTATCAAATAAGTTATGCATTTTGATAATATATATGAGGTCAAACAATGAAATTCCGTATAAACAAAAATTGAAATTAATTTTAAGAGTATGAAATTATTATACATATTTTACATTACATAATATATCTGATATCATTAACAGTGAATTATACATTTAATAATAGCTAGTAGGAGCAAAGTTCATTTCATGCACTGAAACTGGAATCTTTTTTTACTCATGGATAACAACAGAAACAGTGTTTGCATGATTTGCTTGCTACAGTTTTTAAGCAGTTGGAAAGTTTAATTGAGCTTTTAATTTTTGATTAACGTGTCTTGCCAGCATAAAACAATGAATTGGTCGAACACGTTTTGTATGTTGAATTAAACTTGAATCTAAAATTCTGGCTTTAATCCCATATGTTTTTAAATATTTTGAAATTAAAATTAATTAAATTAAAATTAAAATTGCTTCACCTTCTTTTATGCAATTAAGTGTGAAACTGCCATGCATAAGTTTTCAAAATCAATGAATTCAAAAGTCTTTTTTCAATTTTTAGATTTACTGGCAACGCACAGTTATTATGACAGAAATGACTTCGACGTAAAGTCTGTTTTATTGAACAGACGATTTTGAAGCATCATCTATCGGTCACTTACAATCACGGATATTTCCTTCTTTAATAATTTTACGAGCAAAATCAAATACAGGTGCTATGTTAGCTGCCACCACCAATATTTCCACAGACAAGACAATGGAGAAGTTCTCAAAAGTTTTACTAACGTTAAAATTAAGATTTGATTCTTTATTAACCCTTATATAGCATTTTCTAGCATTGTGTTTATCGAAATCTAGCCTAACAAAGCCTTTTAATTTAGCAGCATTGCATTTTTCAAGTAGTCGACTTTACGGGGTAATAAAAGTACACTCATGTCCATAAATTAAGGATAATGCAAAATCAGGCAAAGGAAGAGTTAGAAGCAAAACAAATTTGACTTATTTGTAAAGTTTATTTATTAAACAAAAGGTAAAGAGCAAAAAAAAGATGCTATATGTTTGATATTATTAAAAAAATTAGCGATTTTTTGCTCCCTGGAGCAAATTACAAAAAAAA
>KK112173.1:80601-134511 GCA_000611955.2 Stegodyphus mimosarum
CAGGGTGACGAAAAATGACGCAAAGTGTATCGTTGAATTGGAAATGTGTTTAATTAAAATTTATGAATTTAAATGAATAATTATATGAATCACTCAATATACCAGAGCACTTGCGTCAGATGGCTTCACGCAACCTTGTCTAAGTGGCACAATAACGATCGCCAGTAACGGTATGGACGCCTTACAGATACTCGATCAGGACAACGAATCAGGCTCGTACCTCCAAGCGAAACCACTTTTCTAAACGTCTTGCCATTTCAATTACTCTAATGCGTCTGCAAACTTACTCTACTTACCCGCACAACCGCTGCTAGACAAGTAGCACCATCTGTCTACACTCTGGTTATAAAGTATTCCCTCCACAATAATTACCTTTCAAATGTTGATAATTGTAACCCTTTTTTTGGATCCACCTATATATATATATATAGAGAGAGAGAGAGAGAATTAATTCCAAAACAGATTTTTGCATAGTTACGGTTCTTCGCCTTACTTCTAACCAGATTTGAAAAATCTATTAAGAATTCTGAACGAGATACTAATACATTTGCTGTTGATCATGGGCCTATGAGCATAGTTACAACATGGTTTACTCAATCCATTTTCGATAGGGAGCCCAGCGGGAGAATGAAAAGTGAAGTTCCTTTTGCTACATGAAAAGTTCAGAAGTTCAGCAGTAATTATGGTATTTTCACCTTTTGAAACGAAAAGGGTTCGAAAAGTATCATTATGGTAAGTTTAGAATAAATTTTAAAAACTGCTGAGCTGGTAGCGGAAAAGGGACGATTCTATAACGCTACGATAAAGTTCAAAATCTGTGGAAGTTTCAATGAGCCTCGATCTCGATATCTTCGATTTTCGTGTGCACGATATATCAAGTATACAGATAACTTAACAGATTTTATATGCGTCTATGTCGTCTTCTGTCACGTAACATGATGATCGCTTCAAGGCTTTATACAGGCTACAATTGCAGCCCTTCATGTAGTTGTCTCTTCCAGTGATGATATAAGCATGTTTTTACCGAATGGTAAAGCCCTCTATAGACATTTCATATAAACATAGGGGATGTTGGAATAGAACTACTGAAGTAATAATGTTAGCTACCATGCTTGAATTTCCATATTAAGTAAGTTGAAAACAATTAGTAAACAAGAAGTATTGTTCCTTACTTATGACATACGCATTGATATTGTTTCACAATTAGTTTTTACACATAAAAATTTACAGTTGTTTCATGAAAGGTGCACATTTAGAATGAAGCTTTCAAAATGTCAATACATTTTGAAAGATGGGAGATAGCTATATCTTTGGATTTGCACTTCACAAGTTTTGCCTGCATTAAAATAAAGCGACTCAAGGTTAACAAACGAAACTAAGCAGCGCTGCCAAAATTCAATGCTGGTTGCCGTCTGGCATCAGATGTTGCCAAATTCTGCATCTTAAAAATGAACGACAAGCTATTAATGCCTCAAAATAGATTATAGGAAATTTTTTAAGAGGAAGCTTTTTCGTGAATTTTCTGTAGAATCCAATTGAGCATTTCCTTTTAAATAGTCGAAGATGAACCAGAATTAAACTCAATGGGAAACTAATTCTTTTTCATTAACACGACGAAATCAAACGCAAATGTTATACTATTTAGGGTGTTTAAAAACGCCTTCATTCCTAAATATCTCTTGATTCATGTACTCATAGCATTAGTTTCAGAAAGGAATCAATCAAGAGGCCTTCAGATTATGACAATTTTCGTTAAGTGATACATTTTAGTAAAAATCTGAGAAATATGAATGTTTATACGGGTCTTCTAGAAATAAAGTTTACTAAGTAAGCTGCTTCTTTTCTCATTAAACATTTTTTAAAGATTCCATAATCTGCAAAGTTGGCTTTTCTTGAAAGCTTCTTCTTCGTAGTTAAAATTAGTGTGACTTACTTATACATACAAAATTATGTGACGTTCACTTTCACTCGAAAGTAAGGAAGTCGCGAATTTCAGGGGCCTTATGAAACTCAAATTATTTTACACGATTCTTTTTTTAACATTCTAGAAATTTGAAGCTTGTGCTTCTCTGCTCACATTTGTCATGTTTCAAGAGCATATATTAAAAATTTGAAGTTAAAAATTTTGCATGAGTAATTGTCTTTAGCATTAGCTGTTCCCAGAGTTTTTAATTACATTTTAATGATATTACTAGTGATTTATATCGTTCGAGGATTTCTTTCCTTTTTTTTTTTCATTTGACTGACTCGACTATGAGAAACATTTTTTCGTGTTTATTCCTCCTTCTTTCGTAAAATTTAAAATTCGGTATTTTTTTCAGCAAAAGATATCTAGTGATGGAAATTTTCGTAGTATGTACTCATTTAATATCCTCCCCTCAAAAGTGAAAATGCTACCTGAATAATAGAAAGATTTCAAATAATTCCGCAATCGATCTATTTAATTTCTTAGGTTTAGCATAAACCATTTCATATATTAATTAATGAACAAATGATTTCATAAAGGGCCTTTAAGTAAGAGTCTAATCAAAGCAAGGTTATAATAATTAAAGCAAGATTAATCAAAATAAGATTAGATGCCAATTAACTGGGAAAGTAAATTAAGCTTTTTTTCAAGTTAATTTTAATAGTTTAAAAGAAGTTAAGTCTTCAATAATATGCCCTTTTATTTCTTATAAAAGAAATAATATGGAATTCGGACAAACGATTATTTGGTTAATTACCTACGACCAGTCGTTCAAGAGAGACTTTTGTCGTGTAGTTGTTTTGAAAGACTGTGAATGATCACTGTTGAGATCTAAATCACAAGAAGAACAGCAAATGTGCAACAAACTTTCTACACGTTGTCCACCTGGGAAAAAAATCTGTCAACTGCTAATCCTGAAAACGGTCAGAGATGACAGATTAATGGAAATTGCCTGCATAAAACATGATTACTAACTAAAAACACTTTCTTACACTAACAATGCAATTTACAATTATAAAGAGCAGGAATATTCTTGTAATATTCGTGCAAAAATATTCTTGTATTTGAGCAAAAATATTCTTGCACAAGAAGCAGAGTCACGTGACCAAATTCTAGTCGTCACTCTTCCACATAGAAACAATAAATTCAAGCGGCTGAAAGTACACAAGCTGGCAGTACAATTTCATGATGGAGATAGTGCTGTGTGCACTATAGCTTCGGAGATCAGACAGTTTTTGTAAGAATAAGTCGTAGCATTTTTACACCCCAAATTTTCAGTTTCACTGATTAGCAAGCAGTGAAAAAGTACTGGATGCGAAAGAGTGAATGACTGCTTATGATTAAATGATACAAGAATCAACAGGATCCCGATAATTAGTTCGTCTACCAAGTTTTCAAAAAGCGAGTTTCCACGGCACCATGCTACCTGAGGCAAACAAGTTGCGCCAGTATCTGTCAAGAAAAACTCCTTTACCCAAAATGTGGTGGTCAAACCAGGAAGTTAGAATTTATAGAAATTTTTGTAGTTAGATGTCAATATGTGGCTCAGAGAACTGTGAACTGTCCTCTCAGCAGCACATTTCATCTCTGAAAGGTGTTTAAAAGCTGAGTGCAATAACTAACCGTAACTTATTGAAAATGAATATTTTGAAAGTTCTACGATAAACACTTATCCGACGCCCAGTGGAAGTGAAACGCAGCGCTGGATGAAATATGCACATTTCAGGTCAGTGGAAAACATAACCCTAAGTTCATTCAGCATTGAAAGAAATTTTTCCAAATGAATTTTTGGGGGTCTGTGGGGTATAGTCGCAGTGGCTAATCTGCAATTCGTAAAATCGCGAAAAACTTCAGTATAAAATCTGTGAATTATCCTTACTGTCTCCTACTTATATAGAAGACCTTAGGTTAGGTTAGATTATTGGATATTCCAAAGCACACGAATGTTGCCTACCGGAAAGGATGCTTTGTAGAGGATTCTCTAAAGAAAACTTGCTCGTATTCACGTTACAAATGGTGAAAACAACGAAAACCAACCATGCAAAAACCAGCCCGTTCGCCTGAGACTTAGCCTAGGTCGAACTCCTAGTATTCAACGATCTTAGCCACTGGGCCACTGGTGGGGCTGTAGGAGATATACGTCGTTTGTATTTATTTTATTTTATTTTAACCGATGAGTGGGTTTCCGGACCAAACGGAATAATGCTCGGTCAGGCGGAGCGAAAATCTTTATTGTTCGCCAGCAGAAAGAAATAGATACAATAGTAAGGTTTGTTACATTAACAACTTTGCAGGCAGTGCTGCAAATAATTCATGTATACATAACATCATAATCTAGTACGAACGTTCTTATTTATGCTACTGAATTGACTGTCTTCAGTCTTATGAGTCTCATAAGAAATACAAATATCATACAATAATATACAATGACATAACAATAATGTTTACAAACAGATTATCCATAAAAAGTCCACAAATAAATTATCCATAATGGGCCCACAACCTATCATAAATTCTAACTGTTCTAATGTTTCACAATACTAAATTAATTATATTCCAGATTATTTAATATTTATAGTTTAAAAACGCGTTCATAATGGGCCCATGAATTGCTATGAACTCAATTCTTGAATTCCAGTATTATAAGTCAAGAAGCAAAACGTCTTCAGAATGAGTCCATAATAGATCCACAATGAAATCAATCAATCAAAATAATGAAAGATGCAAAGTAATATGTTCATAATTAATTCAATACAAAATCCAGTACAAATTTTCCCCAGTTTGGTAATAACTTAGCACCCATAATATTAGTAAAATTACAAAATATAGATTACAATTCACTATCAAAGCAAAACGGAGGCAAACAGCTGTAAGGATTTTAAGTTTTACTAATGCTTATTTTATTTTAAACCTTACTATCACCTCTTATTTTCCATTTCAGGTCAGAATAAGCGCGAATAGATTTAGTGTATGCAAATGAGATTGCAAACTTTAGAAGTATTAAAGACATGGCTTTTAGCCAAGAAGTAGTGAAAGAGAGATTTCTCGCTGCCTTTACCACGCGTGTGATTTTCGTTGTCCGCCTTTAAGGCCAGAATTTAGTCATCGCTGATATTCGATGACGTATTCTAGTCTTTTCATTCTACTCACTACATACGTAGTATTAAAGGGCCAATCTTCGAGTTACTAGTCTCTGTAAAGTATCTTAGTTCTTATTTAGTTTAGTTAGTTTATTTACTTATTTTCTACGTTCTAGACCAAAAGTATTAGTCTTTGTATCCCGAAGTGTGGGAGCACTTGTACACTGTGAGAATGAAGGGTAAATTTAATTTGTTTTATTTTCTAGATACGCACGTACATAGCTTTAAGTAAGCTCCCTGTTCTGACTCAGGACTCCAGTTATGTTTGCAAAGCCAACTAGAAGAAACAGTGGCGCCCGAAGAAGAATCAGCGTCCAAAATCAAGAAGAATTTGATGTACCTGCAGCATCGGCCCAGAATCCCGAACTGCCAGCCGCCAGCCTAGAAGGATTCGGGTACATGCAGACAATGCGAGCAACGATGAAGCCATTGGCAAGCTTTGATGGAAAGCCAGCAGTGAACAACTCCTTAGAGAAGTTAGATGCTCATTTTATGCTGTATCCGGTCCATGAATTTCAGAAAGTCACCTTGGCTACCAGCGCTTTGAAAGGTCAAGCGCTTAATTGATTCAAGTGCATCGAAGAAAGTCTCCTGGGTGAACCATGAAGTATCATCTATACGTGCGAAAATTTTAAAACCTCCTCAGTAAAGGCCTTTCTGATGGCAAGAAATCGAGCCAAGTTAGAGGCGGAACTCTTCAGCGTATACCAGCAAAGAATTGAAGATTTATCGAATTTTATTTTGAGAAAAATAAAAGTATTTAAACTTCTGTATGGAAGCCGGCCGGATCCTGAAATAATCCAGGTGATTTTGCCAAGATTACTACCTCACGCACAAGATTCAATCGAGTTAAAAAACCCTACTACTCTGGACAAATTAATTGAGCTAGCAATCCAGTTTGAAAGCAGAAGAACCGCGGACAATGAAAAAAGACGCCGATATGAGCAACGAAGTCAATTTGATGCGCCAAGGCCACAGCGGAGGCAAGAGCAAGAATACGGAAGCAAGTCGAATCACTGGTCTAAGAAAAATGAAAAGGTAACCGGCGAACGTCGAGAATTCAACCGCAAGCCAGACAAGAAGTACGAGGGTCATCCCCCCCCCAAAAAAGGCCCTTTTTTTGAAAAAAAAAAATAAAATTTAAACTGAAACGGATTTCTGCCGACGGGATGGTGTAGAAGTCCCAAGGCCAAGAAAATCCCTCTACCATAAAGCTTAATACCGTCGTTGTGAAAAATTTAGTTTTGCCTAAAATTAAAGTTCTGGTGAATAATATCCCTGCTACCGCTCGCCTAGATACCGGCGCTCAATGTAGCTTTATTTCGGAAGTTTTTTTCAAGAAATACTTTCGCAGATATAGGGTGTTTATCACGGACGGTACGACGGTTATAGCTGCCCAGGGAGAAAAATGTAAGTGCACCGGCAAAGTATCTCTATATATCTGTATTAAGGACGAGCAGGTAAAAATAATGTTTTTCACAGTTAAAAATTTGCAAGCTCGTATTATCTCGGGGGTAGATTTTTTTATCACTAGCAGAAGCCCAGTTAGATTTTCAGCAAGCGTCACTCAAGTTATCAATGAAGCCTGGGTTCATACAAGTTACGCATCATTCAGTAGATACTGGAGACCCACAAACCGTTAGCCACAAGCCCTACCGTTATGATAAACTTAAAGAACAAATCATGGAGTGGCATATCAACGGTATGCTAAAGAAGAAAATTGTTACCCCAATGTCCAGCAATTATGCCAGTCCCATTGTATTGTGTAAGAAAAAAATAATGAATACCCGATTACGCACCCGAAGTGGTGGCGTTTCGCAATAGACTATCGGAAGTTGAATAGTGTTACAAAATACCCGGCGTATCCGTTACCGATTATTGAAGAAATCTTGAGAATATAACTTCCACTAGATATATGACTACCCTAGATTTAACGTCGAGTTATTTTCACATCGGCGTAAAGCAAGATATACATAAAACGGCGTTATAACCAAGTCTGGCACTTATGCATTTTTGCGTATGCCGTTTGGCCTGTCATGCGCGCCATTAACATTTCAACGTTGTATGGACGTTGTTTTAAGACTCGTCCTGGGGAAAAGCACTTTTATTTATTTAGATGACGTTATTGTTACTAGTGATATTTTAGAACAACACATTAAAGACTTAAAAGAAGTGTTTTCATTATTAAATGAGGCCGATCTAAAAATTAATGTCGATAAGTGCAAATTTGCGGCAAAGGAATTACGTTATTAGGGGAATAAAATTTCCCAGAAAGGCATTGAAACGGATAAATAAAAAATAATTGCAACTCAGAATTATTCGCCGAAAAATACTGCGAAAAAATTATCTTCTTATCTGGGAATGTGTTCGTATTACAGGTCCTTTATTAAGGATTTCGCAATCATTGCCGAACCGTTATTAAACTCAAAACTAAAGAAGGTGAAATTTTCGTGGACAGCCGAAGCTTAAAACAAGCGTTAACACAAGCCCCTATTTTGAAGTTTCCCGAAAATGATGAAAATTTAGAAATTGCGGCAGATGCCTCTGATTATGCCGCAGGGACAGTTCTTTCCCAAAATGGGCAGCCCATGGCATTCTTTAGTCGTACTTTAAATGATACTCAAAGAAATTATTCAGAGACAGAAAGAGAAACACTTACGGTTCTGTTAACGGTACAGAAGTTCAGAGTCTATTTTGGAAGTTCTCCAGTAACAGTCTTCTGATCATGCGGCGGTCGCTAGATTATATTCAGGATAGAATCTGTCTCTAAGACTAATAAGATGGGCACTTAAACTACAAGAATATAACTGGATAATTAAATATACTCCGGGAAAGAAAAATATCGTTGCAGATGCTTTATCAAAAAATCAGGCTGGATGAAAACGAAAATCGCACGCGTGGTAAGTGCCGCAAGAAATCTCTCTTTCGCTACTTCTTGGCTAAAAGCCATGTCTTAAATACTTCTAAAGTTTGCAACCTTATTTGCATACACTAAATCTATTCGCGCTTATTCTGGCCGGAAATGGAAAATAAGAGGCGATAGTAAGGTTTAAAATAAAATAAACAATAGTAAAACTTAAAATCCTTGCACAGCAATATTAATATTAAGCTTAATAATAACAGTTGAAACAATTCAAAATAAATAATTAAGAGAACAAATTTTGTAACTGAGCTTGTACTTCTGACTTATAAACAGGATATTGTCTAGAAATAGCAACATGATCAATGCCAAAGTTCGTGCCTAAAATATGATTTAACCTAATAAAGTTAGTACTTGTGGGTCCTGTGTGACATTTTGTACCCAAACTCTCATGTTTGTGCATAATGTGCACTAACATGACCCTGGCTACAATTATGTGCTACATGACCAAAAGCTTAGTAGTAATAGCATCTAAGCACTTGTACAAACTTGCGAAAATGACAGAGTTAAAGGCCTATGAAAATTTTACTACGCAATCCCAGTTCTATGTCGTTTGTATGAAAATGCCGTAAACCAGATTCGCTTGTGCAGATATAATACACTCACTTCCAAAAGTTAAGCATGGAGAGGAAAATGCTAATTTCGGAAGCCAACCAGAATTGAAGAGGATGCAATTCGCTGCAGGGGTAGATGAAAGTATGCAAATATGTTACGTAACAGCCAATCGCGCTTTCAGTCAAGAAATATGCAAAAAAAGGCAATCTTATAAGAAGCCAGCTTTATGAAGGGTTACAGAAGTTGACTGTAAGTCCTGATAGAAGGTGTTTAAAACATTCGTACAATTTTTTTTTTCAAGACATACGTCTTTTTATGACTTCCAGAAGACGAATGGAAGATTCTGAACGCTGGCGTGCTGTGGGGCGCATTGAAACAGGAAAGTCGATCACAGATGTTGCTCTTTTCTTCGGCGTTCATCATTCTGTAATTTTACGTTTATGGAAACAATTCCAAAACACAGACAGTTGTCCGAAGGCCAGTAGCCGGTCGCCCAAGGATTACAACCCCCGCAGAAGATCGACATATTGCTATTGTAGCCAAGCAGAATCGCAGAGCGACCTCCACACGTGTGACATCTATGGTTACAGAGTCCATTGGTAAGGCGATATATCTGCAGCTACTGTACGCCGAAGATTACATATGAGTGGACTCTACGCCCGGGTACCTAGAGTTTGTGTTTCTCTATTCGTCCAATCAAGAGGGGCGCGATTACAGTGATGCCGGAAACATGTCAATTGTAATGTGTCTGACTGGGGCAATGTCATGTTTGCTCATGAGCCAAGACTTGCTCTGGAACCAGATGACAAGCGTATAAGGCTATGGCGGGAACAACGAACACGCAATCAGTCCCAAAACATCACTGAACATCACGCATTACGAGGCGGAAGCATTAGGGCGTGGGTAGGGATTTCACTAGGATATCGCACCGACTTGCACATCTTTAAAAGGGGTTCTTTGACGGCTGTCCGGTATCGAGATGAAGTTCTAGAACCCATTGTGATATTGTACGCTGCAGCAGTTGGCCCTACTTTCGTTTTAATGGGCGATAATGCACATCCCCATAGAGCTGACATCGTCGATGACTACCTGGAGGGTGAAGTTATTGCACGTATAGCGTGGCCAGCATATTCGCCCGACCTTAATCCCATTGAAAATCTTTGGGATGCTCTCGGCCGTGCTGTATCTTCACGTTTCCCACCTCCAGCCACTCTTATTGAACTGGAAATGCTCTACAAGAAAAATGGCCATTGCTTAATTCTGCGGTGGTTGACCACCTAATTGAAAGCATGGTCACAAGGTGTAAACTTTTTATACTGATGAGGGGGGATCACATACCCTATTAACGCCCTTTTTTTCATTTTATGCCGTTTGTTTTCACTTTATACATAATTCTGTTTAAGTCTCCAGTATGTCATTATCTGATAACTTACAAAAATTTAATATTGTTTTCATTTCTGTATATAATTATTGATTTTGTTTTATGCATAAATATATATGCTACTTTCCTGCCGAATTTAGTGTCAATCAAAGCAGTATTTGTTGATGTTTTTGCATTTTACATCTCCGTGCTTAACGTTTGGAAGTAAATGTATTTCACGACATAATCAGGGCCTTAGCTACAAAATTTTGGAGGCGCCGGACGGCAAAGATTGCTTCAGGAGGCCAAATGCCTCTCACCGGCCCTGGTGAGATTCTACCGATAAATGGAAGCAACCACTAGGATGAATAGTATTATACTTTGGGACATACCTGTGAAGTTATTAAGTGTTATTTAAATTGATTTATGCAGTTTTACTCTCCTGAAGACAGCGCTTCCCTAATTGTCGCACTTCTCTCGTTGGTGAAGGCTCCTCAGATGTGGAAAGCTTGTAAACAAGATTGGCAGAAGATTCTGCTTCCTGAGTTGCACAGAAGTCTTAAAATGGAAATTGTAGTGCAGGGCCATTTTAAAGGGACAGGCAATCCTGAGGCAACAGATGGTAATGCCAGAGTTTTCCAAAACGATTCTGTGTGTTCAAATTTAGTTTGTACGCTATTTAGCCTTCCGTATATAGTTACAGATTAATTGTTCAAAAACGAAATACATATGTTTTGCATTTTATTTTCACTAGCAACGTACTGATGAATTTTACAGTAGCATAATTTTGAAAGTTTCGCAAATTAAAAATTAGCTACCAAAACATATACAATTATAAAAATTAATAAATTTAATCTAAGATTAATTAATGAGACATTACATATGAATATACATTATTCTTTTTAAAAAGTTAAAGATTTTAAGTCAAGCTTATCAGGCGTATTAGACTTTTTTTCTGTAAAACCGGCATTATGAAAAGAATAAATAAAATTCATTATAAAGTTAATTTAAATAGAGTTTTTTTAAAAAACAAATTTCAGATATGATATTCTCTGCCCTATTACGTATTTGTACCAGTCATGATATATGGAGGGGGGGGACTTTAGAAAAGACCTAAAATATTTTTCTATACAACAGAAATGTGCTAAATTTGTGCGAAATGTGGGAAAGCTGGAATTTCGGCAAGTTAAAAGGAAGAGAAAGTTATGAGAAAGTAGAATAAAATGCGTAAAATAAAATTCAAACAGCGAATAAAGTCGAAGGAGGCAAAATCTGTACGTTAGAGTAAATTATAGAAACGGTCACGTAGTCTTTTATAAATATTCCCGTCTGAACATCAAGTGACTTCAGGGTAAAGAAACAGCAAGCATAAAAAATAAAAGACTATATCTAACTTCCTGGCTTTGATTTATGATGAAAGAAGTTTGAGTTACAAAAACTATTGCTTCAGTAAGTGACGAAATATTCTCATACAATCAATGATTACTATTTTTATTTCTAACCTCAAGACTTAAAAGTATTTTAGCAAATGTTAATTTTAGTTTTCTTGCTGATTTGTAATATATCAGGTCCAGATTTATTTCTCGCAAACGGTTTTTCTCATCATTCTAATGAGAATTTAATATTCTGAGGGAAGTTCAAATACGCTATAAAATGGGTCTAGCTTATGCTGTAAAATATTTCGTTGCGATTTTTGTTCTAAAACAAATAACTCGTCTATCTAGAATTAAACTGAAAATTCCTGTACATAAAATTTTGCTACCTAATACATTCCAATGTATTAAGCTTTTTAAAAATAGCATAATACAGAATCGCATGTAAACATAGTCCTGTATTAAATCTCATTCACTTTGTACCTATGACTAGGTATCGAAAATACCTGTGCATTTATGTCCCAGTTAAGTAGATTTTTGGTATCCGTATATGTTAGTTTTCCTATTCCTTGTGATGTTTATGTAATTGCGTACTAATGCATTTTTCTGATTAAATGCTTACGGAGTTTCGATTACGAAAGAAATATCATTATTTCAAAGATTATCTCTCACAACTTGCCTTTTTGTCAGAAAATCAAAGAAATTAATAAAAATTATGTACAGGCGTATGCCATAATGAGTATTTTGTTGATTCTTTAATGTGGTTTTTATCTGAGAATCACGGAAAGAGAAATGCTAAAAAAGCACTAAGTGGCTCATTATTAACGATAGAAATAAAACCTTCATTCAAAATAAGACATTTTTTCGAGCGTGAAAGGTTTAAATGTTATTGTTTAGCAATACGCTTCTATCCAGCTATCGAATGGGAATGAAGGCAGAAAAAAGTGACATTTTTAGATGACAATTTTAGATTAAAAATCTTACTTTTAGACAACTTCATATTTTTTTTAGAAAGAATAACTTCGAATAAATAGAAAGTTTTGTGGGTGCGTTATTTTTGCGACTAAATGAGTGAGTTACTCTGCATCGTATTGGCAGTGAAGACAGCATGGGGGTCAGGTACCAAGGCAGCGGTTATCAAATTAAGTTGCCTTGGATTTCTAGAAAAACTGTAGAGCTCTATGCGAAATTTTCTGACAGATACAGAACAGATCTAACTGTTACATTTTTATGATGTTCCAAAAATTTATTGTATACCTCTAATAATAATGATAATAATAATAGATCTCCAATATGTCACAGCGGCAATTCTGTTCTGGATTTTATGATGATTACGCATAGACGTGTTTGAACCTGCCGTTGTAGCTAAGGCCTGCAGTATTCGGTCACAGTGAGTGGAAGCACCAAGTTTTATCATGATGAATGAAGATGTCTTGATGACTATAAGGCAATGACGTGATTGAGTTTTGTGTTAAACTTGGAACGGTCGACAGGATAATACGTAAGTGCCAAAAAATATTACATAGAGCCCTTAGACGCATCTGAGTCTGGGAAAGAAGAATCAATCATAAAACTTAATCTCTCAGCCTACTTATATTGGTTCAAATTTACAACGTCACGATAACTGCAAATCTTAGAATTATTTTTAATTTTTGCGATGACTTAATGTTTAAATATTCTCTACTTCAGTCTACAGGAGCGCTGAATTACATAATTTTACAATGTTAAAACTGCAGTGTTCCATGAGTCTTGTGGTCTGGTAAGTGTGAACAACTGCTGCATCTACTCTTTCTGTAAAATATTCAAGGAAGTCTGAAATAATTTTATATTTTAAAACTTTATTTTTTGGAACAGAGATAAATTTTAGGACACTTGATGGCCTATGTCTGATCTAATATACATTGTTTGTCTACATTTCAACTTGCAAAATTTCAACTTGATTCATCAAATGGTGTTTGTGTATAGCATCAAAGAACACAACGGTATATGTGCATTTATTAATTAAAGCAGAAGCACTTGCGAGAATTTTTCCTGTATTGTCTCTTTCAGCGGCAACTAAATGAAATAATTGCGTGACTGAATTGCAAACTCACTGAATAATGTTTCGCTTTTATATATAAACAGCGATAAGTCTAATCCTCTTCAATTAATTATCAGTTATCATGAAATAGCTTCCCATTTCAAACCATATATTATTTTTAAATGTTTTTTGGAGAAGTTCTGACTTGTACCTTTCTCTTGTAAATAGATTGCCCACACCCATTAAAAGTACAATCAAAGATACGAATAAGAACAAAAATGTGCGTCATTGTGTTTTTTAAAATTATTTGGACGTATATTTGCTTTGCACTCATTATTAATTAGAGATCAAAACTTTCCTTTCCGACATACCTGACATTATTAAATTACCTTTAAAGTACAAAAAAGGGTTTCAGCCTATATATACATCTTACGAAATGACAAGTCTTAGCGATCTTTCGCAAGTAAATGTCATAAATATTAATATCTAAGGTATTAAGCTTAAACGCTGTCTTCTCTCATTTCCGTTGGAAGAAGAATTGTGCCATCAACTGTTCCTTCTCCCATCTCGATTCCCATAAATTCAGTGGCAGAAGGCTCAAAACTGCTTACTGGAGCTTGATTTACAAAGATTGGTAAATAAATCCCGTAATTAATATTTATTTTTAGAACGGTCTCTCAGTAAGTCGCAGCAGTAAAAAGGAATAGATGAAATATCACGAAGGAAATATATAAGATTTAGGATCTAGATGTCATACAGTTCTCCTTTTATGATTATGAAAAAGGCCTTTTTAAGCACAACCATTTTCGATTCCCATTCAATAATCTGCTGGGGCAATAAAAGAAAACTCGAAGCTATGATAGCAAGATACACATATATTTAACGGTAGTGAATATTTTTACCGTTATTCGCTTATTTAACTCGTACTTTGAACTATTAAATAGATTGATTGATTATAATTGTGTAAAAATTTCTTTACTGATACGCATTTCATAAAAACAACCCTATAACCTACATAAACAATAGATCAATCAACATAATTCAAAAGGCTGGCTGTTTTATTATGTAACTGATTTCTTCGCGATACTCTACTGCGATTACGTAGGCAGCCAGTTACACTTAGGTAGTGAATCAAATCTCTAAATTTAAATTATAATCAACGAATCAAGGTCATGCTTCAATATCTACAGATATTTGGGAGAATGACGTCTGTTCATCATTACGGAGAATGGCATGTTTTGTTTCTTTCTCAAGTAGTGATTTAGATGCAAATTTTTGTTTCCAGATTAACAAAATATGCACAATACATTTCTTTTGAATAATATAAAAACCTATATTCACTTAAATGCTAGAAATATTATTAAGCACTTTTCCTTTTACGTAATGATATACTCCTCTCGGTAAGTATATAACTGCATACAGGAATTGCCAGTTAACTTAGAGGAACTTGGCGGTCAGGCAAGAAATAGCTCGTTTGATGTTAGAAATTGCTTTCTCGGAGGGTTTTCCAAAGAAATTTGGCTCATATTTTCTGAAAACTAAATCATTCAGTTTTAAAAAACCAAGACTATTGATATTTCGTGACTAAGGCCCTTGTACTCAACGACTAAATCATTCGTAGACCACCGCATAAGTAATAATTGTCAGTATTCTTTTTTCGCAACTGTGTTTTTGGATAGAAAAAGCACAAATGCATGTAAAATGATAAATAATCTTAAATTTCCTTAATGAATATGACTGCTTTTTTATGAGTGAAGGCAAAGTTTTTATTAATTTTTGTTTTATGAATGTTTTCTAAGCTATACAGGGTGTTTCAAGAACGCCCAAACTCTGCACAGCCAGATTCCTCGCTTGGAATGCATAAAAAATGCTTAGAGAACCAACCGTACTTGTGTAATCCATAATTTTTGAGATAGAAAAGTATGGCGTCATAGCAGGGCAAAGGGGGGGATTTATTGGAAACATGATCGTTGGTATTTGCATATACTTACATAGGAAGATGTTTAAAATGTCCACTGTATATATCGAGGCATGCATGCGTGGGCCGTGAAATGACTGACTGAACACGCTGCAGCAGCGTGTAGTCCACCAAAGAACACGAGATAGGAGAGCATTTAAGTCACTTTCTCTAGTAACCAGGTCTAGACAAACTGTTTTCTTCAGATGGCTCCATAGGAAGCAATCCAAAGGTGTCAGGTCTGGCGATCGTGGCGGCCATAAAATCGGTCTCCCACGACTCCCTGCGACCTGGGTATTCCATATCCAGCCAATCACGTGCAGGAGCATTGGCATACGTCTGAATTCGATCATTCTGAAGCCATAGGACATATATTGCCACCAAGGTTCCTCCTCCTCTCTCTCTGTTTTAGTTTAGCTGCACATGATAGAAGCAGCTATGGGAAATTTTCTGCCCTCCTTTTCTGAATACCTAAGGATCTTTTTGTGGTGCTCCCTCTCCTTGATACCCTAAGCACATGCTTATATTGCTTAATGGTTAATCCAGCGATCGATATATATATATATATATATATATAGGGGGAAGGTCCTGAAATTGCGGAAAGTTAATTAGAGGTTGCCTGTTTGCGTAGAGCAAAGCCATCGTATTTTTTTATGTTCTACATATGTACGCCGCCATTTTGAACTTCGACGATCACCCTTCTCTGCGGTAATAATTTTCTCGACCGCACCCACATTTGACAGCCCCGCACGCAAAGTTTAACAGGATAGGATTTTTTGAACACATGTTTAAATACTTTGTTCTGCTACTGAACACTTTGAACCTTACCGCTTACTTTTCCTAAGAACTACCATCTTGGGCTTCTTCAGAGCCACTATGAATTCTACAAGAAACTCAGTTTGGTCATCTGAAGAATTAAGTAAATTTTCGTTTGAAGGACGTCATGTGGTTTCAGTAAGTTTACGTTTTTTCAATTTTGTATTTCATGGGTTCTTTCAATTTTGTTTTCATTAGACTTTCGGTTTTTGCCGAAATAAGCTCAGCTTTGATTTTTTTTTATTATTTTTGCAATTTCTATGAAAAGTTATTCTTGGAATTAAAAGTTAAATTAAATATAATCGGGGACTGCCCATTTTTTTAATATTGTTTAAATGACTATTTGGTTCAAAATATACTTATTGCGATCTATCTTTATATGTGAATTTGAATTTTGGTTTTGTATTTAATGTTTTTATACCAATTTCATTATTTTCGAATGGTCATTTTACAATATGTAATGTTTCGGATTTTTTTTTTTTTTTTTTTTTAATGTTATGTTTTATTCTTTTTTCCAAGTGTTTCGAAGGCGTGTTGGAAAAATCCTGTACATTTGAGGTTCACTTATTTCGGTTTTATATGAGTTTTTAAGTAATATAAATTTGTTTGTTTTTTCGGCTTTTGATCTCAAGTTTACCGGAAGAAAGAAACATGTTTTCGAAGCATATTAATCAACATTTATGCAGCTTTAATTCTTTTTCCCCTAATGAGTTCTGAGTTAAAGTTTCAATAAAAGGAGATTAATTTTTATATTGTTACGGATTTTGTATTTATTTAGCTATTTTTAGTAGTATCTTTTGTTGTTATGCAAACTGTATTTGTTTACTTAGTGCTGTTATTGATAGAAGCGAATACGCGGTGAGAGTGGATTAGTTTTCTCTGTACTTTGAATATGAGTTCTGTTTATATTTTAGTAGTTTAAAATATAGCTGCTGTGATACATTGTGATATTGTACGAATATCTCTGAGGAAATATTTCAGAATTTTGTTTTATTTCTTGGGGAAAAAATTTTTAACTTTTTAACGCCTTGTGCATTCAATCTATTACGAACTCGTACGCACGCAACAATATTTTTATTATCTTGTATATATTTTCCCATTTTTTGCATTTTTAGTTTTCGAAGTTTGTACTACTATGATCATTTTTATTTTTGAAATGTTTTGGTTTTATGTTTAACCTCTTTACAAGGATGCAACTGTTAATATTGTTGAGGAATCGCCTTGCTTAACTTCAGATGTTTTAAGTTTATTTTACTTCAGTCCTGCAGCTATAGCGCAGAACGGGTTTAAAAAAAATTGCTTTTTATTTTTGTCTCTTATTACGTTTCTTTATATATATATGTATATTGTAAACGATTTTTAATGGAAAAAATTAGGTAAAAAATTTTGTAAAATTCTTGGTACCACATCTCTAATTACTTTGACGGTATAATGTACAGAGGCTTTTTTTTATCACACATGCAGGTATTTTAGGAAACTCCAATATCACTGTGCTACATATTTGCAAGCGTATAGCCAGAAACCAATCATTGCTCGGTCATTGGAAATAACGCCATCGTGCAGGTAAGAAAAGATTTCTTACTTCGCAGCACGTACGTAACTTTCAGCAATCTGGCTGGTATTTTTTCTTTCTAAGAGGACAACAGGAAGAAGACTGGAAAAGGAGAAGCCTATAGTCTCCTGACAGGTGATCAGCCATTTGAAGAGAGGTAACATCAGTGATCAAATCTGAAACAAGCTAGCAGAGATCGAAGTGGACCAGTGAAATGAAAGAGACATCAGGCGAGGAGACGGAATATGCAAAATACATAGAATGTGGAAAACACAATAACAATCTATATGCAATACTTCTTCATAGGACTATATGCTACTCTAAAAAGTACAAAGAGATAGTAGTTAGAAATATATGACTTCCTTATATTTTAGTGATAAGTGAAGAAGTGATGAAAATCTTGTCACCTAACCACAAAAGATTGAACAAAGAGTCTTTCTTTAAATATCTCACCCATTAGAATACTCCACAAGGTAATCTGTGTTCTATTGATGACTTTATGCATAAAATTATCATTATAATTGCGTGGATATTCAGAATTAAGGCAGATTTTAGGCTCGTGTTGAATCATAGCATTCCGCATATACATGCGTTAGATACTGATATAAATTTTCTGTCGCTATAAAGCTGCCAATGGATATGTAATTATCCTAGAAATTTTATTCTGGATATCCGGTAACTTCTCGATATCAAATGGAATACTGCCCCAGGCAGAATATTAATTACATTCTAAATATGCGTATTTCATAGATTATAAATCTCATATAGCTAACGTTCTTAACTCTTGGAATCTTCTCATTGAATAGATACAGATCACGATATATTTAAGTATTTTATGCGTTTCCGCAACAATTAAGATTTATTCGCATTAATAGTGATGCACTATCTAATGCGCTAGTTCTCAGACTGTTAGAATTTGCCCTGAATGTTTCTTGTAGTATGACTGAGATGTTTAAGGCTTCATTGCAAATGCTGTATCTTCCGTATAACGAGCCAATAGAGTTAAATTGAGTAGTTAAAAGAAATACGCCACTAAGAACAGCAAAGTGTGTGTCTTAACAGCGCTAAAGTTTTGAAGTTGGAAACCCACCTCACCCGAACTTTTGGAGATTCTTCATTTTAAGACTAAAGGTTTGCTTAGTACGGTTTGAAAATTTAATGATTTAGGGCCCCTTGGAATTGGGAATCTCTCGCTTTTGCGAGTTTAGAGACCTCATAAATCTATTTCTGTGGCCTAGCTTAGCCCATCAGTGGTTTGAGCGGTAAAATCGCTAAATCCGGTAGTTCGGTTTGGTATACGAATCTCGGCGAACGGGCTGAGTGCAAGGGCGTTTTTGTAGCTTTCTCTGTGTGTAAAATGTGTACAAGCCAGCTTCCCTTAGAAAATCCTCCACGAAGGTATTCCTCACCTTAAGCACATAGCCCTCGAGTGCTTTCCCATAATCAAATAAACCAAACTGCGTCCTAGCTTTAATATCCAAATCAAATATACGTGTGAAATGAAGTAATATTCCCACGTTTGATAATAAACTGACGAATAAATGCAGTATAAAAATTCATTCACGCTTAATATTTAGATGAATAAGTTCGTAAATTGACACGTCGCTACATCTAGCATAAGAATCGCAATACTAGGGGTAAAAGGTTGCTAGGCTGTTTTACATAACTCCTTCCTGAAGCCATATTTCTCACCAGAGAATACGGCTGCGTTTTCCGTAAAATTATTCTTTCGATGGTTTTACAAAGATCCGAAAGCAAACTAATTGGTCGATTCCATGGAGGTCTCCATGGTCGATGCCTTTCTGGCTTAGTATGGTCCTTACCCAAGCTTTGGAAGAAGAAGAATATGCATTTATAGTCTCTAGCAAAAACAATTTCTAGTTTCATAAAAATATTCTATATGGTCCTAAAAGTCATTTTAGGACCATTTTTAAATTCCACAGAAAACAGCTTAAGGTAGGGGGAATCCGTATCCTAGCTGGAAGTCTAAAAAGATGATTTTGTTTTTAATTTTTTCTCACCGAAATTATATGATTGATAAAAACCTGGAAAAAATTTTCAAAACTTGTTTGTCTAAATCTGTCTTGGAATTTAAGTTACGGCAAAATTTTAGTTGTATGGCATTTTCTCTCTCAGTGCATAAAATATGCATTTAAATATACTTTTAGTGGTAACTCTTAAGTAGGTTCACACTTTAAGATGTTGGAAATATGTACTACTCAGAAGTAAAGCAAATAGTTAACACAAATTATGAAAATATTGCATAAACGTTTGTAACTGAACAATGAAAAATAAACATACTCGTAAATCAAATTTTTTTAAGAAAAGGTCAGTTTTACTACTGTGTCGCCTTGTACGAGTGTATCGTATATTATCAATCAAGAATTTTGAAAGAAATTATATCCATAGAATCGAATAATAGTAAAATTTATATTGAATGAAAGCGAAGCTTCAACTGTTCTATTATTTCATATCGTACCTTGCTTAGTTTTTAACTTTAACAACATCAAAACGACTCTCATCTAATTTTGTATTATTTTAAGCAGTATAAAACTTAAATGAAATTCCAAAAAGTCATTTTTGTTTTACAGTAAGATACAAAATACCGAACAAGGGACGATATGAAGCAAAATGAATTTTCAAAAAGTCGTTCTTGTTAAGAGTTAACAAGGGATGATATGTAGCCAAACCATTAATCAAATTGTTTGCTGAAAATATCGCTTCGATAAACTTTCCGCGACCCTTTTCTGGGCCCCTCGAAAAGAAAGGGGGCACGAAGGTTCCAGTTTCCTCTCTCTCTGGGGTATTTCTATACACGTTTTATTCTAGGTCATGCTGGTACCATGAGGGAGCTTTGTGTTTCGCCGCTGCTGCATTGCCAGCTAACATTTTGAGGTCATTTATTTATTAATTTCCCTTTTTACTCCGACGCAGTTTGTAAGAGAATTAACCTCAAAAGCTGTTTTATCCATAGTTTCAAAGTAATTATTTTTATTTTGCCGCAACGTCTAGTAACATTAATTACTTATCCTGAAAGAAAAGAGAACAATTGATTCATCGTAAAAGACACTCATAGCATTATTTCATCAGTTGCATTCTTAGGTAAAGTGCTTCTAATTTTTCATGAATTCTGTTACTTAGCTCTGTGAACTTTAGCGAAGATATTTCATAAAATTTCCCTTCTGACGATTATATCACAATATCACAAGATAGCACTTATTGAAGCAAGTATATTTCGATCTCCCATCGCCAGTAAGAGTAAAGAGAATGTAAAGGCCTTAGTATCATTTCGTAATAATCGAAAATACAAACAATTAAATGATAGTTAAATACTTTCATTAATACTAAGAAAATTCAAAGAGATTTATATATTACATTAATTCTACTAGAAAAGTTGCACGTAATTTGAAGTTAGTTAGAAATAGTTATTTTATAACATTTTTTCCCATGTATTTATATCTGGAGTAAATTGATCCATGAGTACAGCAAGACTTCGATCTATCATTGCTGCAACGATCATTTTCCCGTACGTATTGTTCGACATTTTTAGTCCCGAGTATAGTTACCTATAAATATAGTTGTTTATTTTTACACCCATTATTGGATTATGAATCTGGCGCAATAATGCAGTAACATTTCCACGCTCGCAGCCTCTCGTCCGTGTTATTAGCGGCATTTCCGAATGTTTCATAGCAAGCTGAAATAAGTTTACATTTTCTGTTTAAGACTATAAAGAGTATGGTAGGTTAGGTTGAAACAGGCTATTTGAATATGGCAAAATACGCGAGAAATGTCTGCCTAGGAAAGGGATGCCTTCGTGGGAGGACTTTCTAAGGAAAACTTGCTCGTATTCACGTTACACATGAAGAAAAACACGAAAACCAACTATGCAGTCAGCCTCTTAACAAGGAATATGGTAGGATAAAAATGAAGAAGATAAAGATGAACAAGAGATACAGCCGAGCTTCACTGAGGCATACGTAATTTTACGAGAAGTAAGGTAGTTTTTCAATACGCAAAACGTAAGTAACGGATCACCGAAAGCATTTCAGGTTTTGAAAAGCTGTACATTCATTTGAGGCAAAATTCGGGCAAAAAATTCAATGTCAGTGTGCTGCTCAGTGTGTAGTGTTCGTAATTCTTGTTAAAAAGCAGTTGTTTAATGCAGCGCATTCATGTTGAAGGCAGTAAATGCTACTTTTTTTAATAACATACTACTAATTTACAATGGATAATAGTTTTTTAACTTAACTGTTTTCCCTCCATCGTACTGAGAAACGATGGATGCAGCTTCCATTGTATTACGCTTGACTATTGTAAAAACTAGTTGCTTCTGCTGTAGTTCAAAGTTAAATGTGTAATTATTTCAATCAAAAGTTCTCAAGGGAAAAAAGTTAAGAATCATTATTCAAATCTTAAAATGTTTCTCTTTTCATAGGAAGATTGATGTGGTTAATGAAATTTGGCGTTCTTTAATAAGATTAACAAAGTAATTTCACGAGATCAAAGAGAATATCTCTTATCTTGCTTTCTAAGCGTTTGTATTGATAGAAAAATAAGAAAAATAATAATTAAAACTCATAATGATTCAGAACAGCGATCTATGATTAGATTACACGAATGCGGTAAAATACGCGATGGATATTTTTCTATGGTTAAAGACAGCTTTGTAGAGGACTTTCTAAGGAAAACTTGCTCCTATTTACGTTACACGTTGAGAAAACCAATCACGAAATCTATTAGCCCTGGGATCGAACACGGGCTAACAACTCTCTTAGCCACTCGGCCATTGGTGGGACCAGTGAACTTTGGTAATGCAGTAATACAGTCCACAAGTGGTAGAATTAGTAAGACCGCTGAATGCTAGTAGCTGGAACTCGAACTCGGTTCTCGTCGAATGGGATTCTGTATGAGGCTGTCATGTTTTTCACCATGTGTAACGCGAATATGAGTCAGTTTCCCTTTATGGTTATGTCCCAAATGTTAGGCAGATAGCACTCAAGAAAGAAAAATCCTTTATGATTATGTCCCAACTGTCGGGCAGATAGTACTCAAATGATTTGCTTAATCCTTTCCGTTCGCATGTCAAGCACAGCTCGACATAACACTATTCTCTTGCAACACGTACGTCGAGCTGTGGTAGACATAATTTTATTCCCTTGCTTTACAATTCCCTTGCTTGATATTAAACTATTCAATATAATAACTGGGTGAAAAGAACAGAATTTTAATAAACGGTGCCATCTTTGTGAACTGAATCCACTGAACCAGCAAATAAACATTTTGCATCGCTAAAATTTTAATTTTGTTTGCCTTTCAATCACTGTTTTATATATGAACCAAATGAAAAATATAATTAAACTATCTCATAACGCGAAAGAAGTTAATACACTTGCAGAAGCTCCTACTTATTCTAACGATAATATTTATAAATGTATCTAAAGGTAAAAATGCTACGGAACAAGAGTATCATTATTTCAGTCTAGACACGAGGTATTGATTAAATTTTTTCGTTCATTCACAGAGGCAGTAAACAAACAAAGGGGATATCGTAAAATTGTCTTCGTGCTTTCAGTTTGCTTTTCAAAATAATGAGTTCGTTGTATGCAATATTTTGCGCAAAATAAAACAACGTGTCTCAAGATATCTGATTAAATTCAGTTCGGAACGAGATTGGCATAGTGCGGGATTACAATCAGTTTCTAAGAGCTCTTAAACTTATCGGCTTCGAAATATTCAAAATGCTAGTAAATAAATAGATTAAAACGTTGTAATCGAAAGAGATTGAAAGCACTTCAGATACTTTCAGGTTTATCTGAAAGTCACTATTATCCTTATTTATTTGTTTTTAGTTTCAATGAAAGTGAGGCGGAATTATTCATTTTCAAGAGGATTCGAGCCTGCATATTTGTTATGCAACTTACATATACATTTCATAATGCATTATAAATTTTGTCAATTCCTTAGGAAGCATTTTCTTTCATTTACTACATACCCCGTTTATTGGATAAAAGCAAGAAAAAATTATCTTTTGGAATATTTCCAAATGCCATAATAAGAAATGAATTATATTTCTTACTACAATAACTTAATTTGATTTTTATATTTAAATTAACTTTTATATTTAAATTAACTATCAAATGCTATTCTTTTGTGCCTTGGCATGCTTTTAAGTTATCCTATAATCCCACATTATGTGAAAGCTGTCAGCTATCGTGTATAAAAAAATAAAGGTCACTGAATCTTAGCCTGCTTGAAAGCAACTTCTTTCCCATTTCCTTTGTGTAGTCATTTCTCCCACTTCTGTAAGGAAATGACTCAGCGTTGGGAAGACACGGACCATTTTAAGGTCCATGCGGAAAATGTCAATGATGGCACCTTTTGGACTTATATTAACAGAAAAACGAAAACGTACTCTTGTAATTGACCTCTCTAACAAATAACGAAGTAGCTCTCTCTAATGATGCCAAAGCTAGAGCTTTTGCTGATCACTTAGAGAGTCAATTTACTCCTAATGCTCAACCCAGAGAGATTAACTTCACTTATGAAGTTTGTTATACAATCAGAGACTGTTAAAAATTTACCAAAATTCGCTACTCCATATGAAGTCCAAGATAATGTTAAGAAACTTAAAATCAGAAAAGCACCAGAACAAGATGGTATTCCAAATACTGCTCTAAGAAATTTACTCTTAAATTTAATCACAAAACTTACCAGTATAATTAATGCATGTCTGACTCATTCTTATTTTTAGAATTTGTGGAAATGTGCAAAAATTAAATTAATACCTAAACATGCAAAAGATACAACTAAGCCGAATGGGAATTGCCCCGTAAGCTTACTTAGCGGACTTAGTAAAATCTTCGAAAGAATTATTTATCGCATATTGCAGCCTTATTTGTCTGTATTACCTAACGAACAGTTTGGTTTGCTAAAATCTTTGTGTACCACGAAACAATTAGTTAGACTATCTGAATTTGCCGGTGAAGCCCTTTATAATAGAGAAAATGTTGCCTTACTCATGCTGAACGTGGCGAAAGGCTTCGACTGCGTCTGGCATGAGGGGCTCATATATAAACTTATTCAATTGAATACTGACAGAGAAATTATCACCCTATTGATGTCGTTCGTCTCCAACAGGAAATTGATCGTAACCCAAGGAAATGACAATTCAGCTATCAGACCCATTAGAGGTGGGATCTCCCAAGGATCTATCCTTGGCTCCATACTTTATATGTTCTACGTCACCGATTTCCCCAAAGAAAACCTTGACCATCACTACTTCCCTGGATGTTAAGCAGATGATACGGCTCTCACGGCTAGATCTACAAATGTCAACCATGCGATTAAAAAACTATAAGATCAAGTACTTCATATCGAGAGATAGTGCACCTTATGGAGAACTGCTATTAATACAACGAAATCTCAATTACTTATCTTTAGAAGGAAAAAATCCTTCACTATTCAAAGAAAGTGTTCTTCTAGCCAAGACTGCCAAGTATTTGGGTATAATATTTAATTCTAAATTAAAAAGAAATGATCATATCAACAGGATTAGAAACAAAGAAAATAAGGCTATCAATAGTCTAATTCCCATTGTTGGAAAACATTCAATTATGGATCTTAGGAAAAAACGTCTTGTTGCCCCCATTATCAGACCAATTTTAGTTAATGCTTCACTTCCATGGACCTCTGCTAGAAAAAATTACCTCCTGAAATTGCAGAAAATTCAAAATTCGTTTCTTGCGTATTATCACTAATGCGCATTTACTATGTCTGAAATGTCACACTTCATGAAGACCTCAGACATGACGTTACTGAAACCTATCTTAACAAGACAAACACAAAATTCTTTGATAAAGCACTTGGATGTCTTTACTTAAATTCATTTCAACTCTTCAACTATAAAATACTTAAAGAGGACTATGATCTAAGGCCATTTGCCGTACACCACAAAAAGACTGATCTTCCTATCACCTAGTCAACAACTTTTCCTTCCATTTTATTTTTGCATTTGTTTTATCTTTCATTGTACTTGTTTTGCACTGTATTCTTTTACACTATGAGGATATTTTTCTTATTTTAAATTACTGCCAGTTATTTTTTACTACACTTATTGACTTGTTTTTTCATACATACTCCAGTCCTTCCTTATTTGCGATGCCGGCTCATTTTTATGATCGTCTTGCCCCCTTTGCCTCCACTCACTGCTACTCCCTTTCAGGTCCTATTTATCATGACTGCTTTTACGTTATGTGCCTTTATGGTAATATGTGTCACTGTGCCTCGCTCTGCGCGATATTCGCGGAGTATTAAGGTTCTATTCGATTCCATGTGGAAAGAGCCTAGCCCTTGTTTATCTACTAATCTTGGGTAATATTACGAGAAATAACCTATCAGAGGCTCTAAAAATAACGATTAAAAAAGTCTCAGAAACTTTGTACACTGTAGTATCTAATACTCTCCTCGCATTTCAGGTCTTAAAGAAAATGTACGTAGCTTCCTTTGATGATTTATAGCCGATTATAGACATTTATATTTATTTATTTATTGATAGGAACCGAGTAACGGCGCAATAGGCAAAGACGTGCACGTACCATTAACTGTATACAGTCGAACGCCGCTATAACGAGCCGCCGGATGTAACGAAAGAACAGTTTTGTGCCGTCCAATTTCCTATGCACTTACACTGCTATAGCCAACATCCATAGTTATGAAAATTATATATAATGAACTATAAAGATAATTTCGATTGAAACAATTTCTGTATTTTTCATATTTTTTTTCCAGAATTTTTGCAAGTTTTAACAAAAACTAACCCTTATAACCCTCCAGTATTAGGATCCATATTCAATTCATAAAGGAAAGCACCTATATTCCACACTTTTTTTTTAGCTTCACCCCCCACTTTTCTGTGTGTTTTAAACAATGGCTCTGTAGGACAAGTATTAATCCAGTCCCAGAAGAACGAGGATACATTATGAACATCTTAGGGAACTATATCGTGTACGTGACTATTGACAATAGGTTTTTGATTCCATTCAAATTCTTTGATTAAGCTGTCAGACAGAGCTCTATTTTCTAAGACGGAAATTTTTAAATTTTTGTTATTCAATGATAGAGGCGTGATTTGAAATTTGTGTCATTACAGGAAGCAGCAAGTTTTAAGCGTTTTGGAGAAGTACAACAAACTCTTTCGATTATAATGTTTCACTTCTTGATTGAATGCTCCCGCTAGAAATGTTTCAACGACTTGTTACAGAATCAATCATCCGAAATTATTTTCGATATTCTGGTCTAGCAAACAGTGTTAAACATGAAGATGAAAACGAGGATTTGCCTATCGTTTAAATGGCTAGGGAAAAATAAAAGGTATTTCAATATTTTCAGAATATAATATGGAGTTTTTCAATAATTTCATGAAAATGTTGTCACCATGAGATCCAAGCTATGAAAATACTGTGACAGAAATTAAAAGGAGAAATCCTGACGTCGAATATTTTTTTTCTGTTGCTGATGAAAATGTTGAGAAAACGTAACACTCGGAAAGCGAACTCCTACCACAGCGGACGCCGAGGCACCGACAGCAGCAGTAATGTTGGAAAATTTTAATAATTTGAAAATAACGTCCGAATCTTAGTATTAGAATGCAAGTGGATTCTGCATATTTTGTTATCCGCAAAAAGTGGCTGGCAGCGTCTTGAAATTTCAGATCAGGAAACATTTGATTTTACTATTTCATATTGTTTTGAAAATTATGAATACGTATTCGACAATCGGAATTTATATTTTGAAAATTGTTGTTCTTAATCTCAAACGAATGAGCGTGTTATACTACTGCTCGGACATAATTAAAATGTAAGATTGACGCTATCATTGAAATATTTTCTCCATGCCTTGCAGATAATATTTTTTACATAGCTTTTAACATTTATGGTTTTGTTTGAATTTTTAATGTTTTAGTTTTTTTTAATAATTTGGATGGTCAACAGACACAAATGTAACGCTTTTATTAAGGTTTAAAAATTTACTATAAGCAAAATATACATAAAGGTGAAATACAATAATAAATATACGTATGGTGATGCGTTAAAATTCCTAGCTATGATTTTTACTATTGTCAGATTTTTTCCGCCTACTAAGGCCGGAAATGGTGGCCACTTTATTGTGGAAGCACCTAATAGGTGGGCCACCGTTACCTCTTACGACAGTACGAACAATTACAGCCATGCTTTCTCCGCGATTCGAGCCCGGGCCCTTCAGTACCACAGTGGGCTAACCAAACCACTGTACCATCTGGGCGGCCCATTGTCAAATATTTTGTACCCTGAAAGAGAATGTACGTCCGTTCTTAGTAGATGATATCCTTTTATTATTTACTATGAAAGAGGCCTCGTATTCTCAGCGTTTAATTTGGAGTAAATAGGACATTAGATTAGGTCACATTCTCTGTTGTTGATTATACTTATAATCTAATCTTCTAGTGTCTGTCTGTAGTTATCATATTATCACTTTTTTTTAAAGTTCCGAGTAGAAGTTTGTAATGCTTTTAGTTTGTTACTTCCAAGTAAAAAAGTACATAACGAACTTGAAATGGTTTGGTTTTTAAACTTTTGGTATCATTTATATCTTCTTCGGATCTTAAAACTTGAATATTTATTCTAAATTTTAATTCAGTAGTGTAAAAACTGTAAATATGTCTAGATTGAAATATTATAACAGTTAATAATAAGCAACGTGAGTAACGTCAATTGATAAAGTGAATGTGAGGATAACAACAATAACGGTTCCATAGCTTACTATTAATTGCTTTAACATTTAGTTTCTGTGCATATTCTATTTGTTGGCTATAAATTTAACCTATATCCCTTGCAATGTAACCTTCACCTGCTTCAATTTCATTAAAAAATAAATTTCTCCCTCTCCCAAAAGATCTAAAGATAATTAACACAAAATGAAAATAATATACGTGTACCAGTTAAGAAAAAACTTCAACCACTATGGTATCGTTCATTGAAGAGTAAATTACTCAGTTCAATTTATGGAGAGAAAGCTATATGATATTTGTAGCATGAAATTTAATATACACTATAAGGTATTTCTCCAGCTTTCTTAGCATGCTTTCGTGGTATAATGGTCAACACACTCGGCAAGTATTCAAGAGGTTCGAGTCCAGACGAGGGCATTGCTCATTTTTCACGTCTCTCAGCATCAAAAAATCCTAATGGCTCTACAACAATGTGCAATAAATCAAAACTGTAATAATGTAAATTAAACGTAATGCATGTTTATATAACATTTTCATATAACAGAAAAATATCCTTTAAAATAGTTTTATAATAATTAATTTTATTAATTTTTATTATTCACCCAAAAAATCACTTACGAGCCGAGATCTGAGAAGTCAGCTTACTGTGATAAAGTAATGTATAAAATAAAGTAATGTATACAGTGTAACCACTATCTGCAAAAGGACAGAAACAAAATTTATTATACAGACAGGCATAATTGAGTAACAAATGAATGGAGAACCACGCTGTGTTGAGAAAATGCCTCACGGAACATTGCGTCGCATAATATTATAAAAGACAGTGACAACAGCACACAAATTCCCTCAATGCATAAGATATATGAATGGGTAGGTATACGGGCAGCCTTGCACTACAGCTTAAATATTATTGGGGGGGGAATCATATAATCAGTTTTATAATCGAATTAAATTTAGTCTACCCTGCACTATAGCTTTAACGTTTAAAAAAATGATCCTATATTCAGATTTATAATATAACTAAATAAGGCTTCGAAAACGTATACTGTGCCTTTTACGAAGGCTCAACCATCATAACATCTTTACCTGAATAATGAATTATTCAAGTCAGTTTGTGTAGAAAGCTGTAAAATGTTGATAGTACAAAAGTAAAATTAGCTTGATAGGAGAAGGCTTTGAACTTTAGCCTACATCGCATAGTCTCCGAATACTTTGCAGAAATTTACTCTTTTTAAAAATACATACGAAATACATTATACATATTCTTCAGAAACTTCACTGCCGAAAATATTTTCAGAGTACATATTTAAACAATATTGTATATATAAGGGAACTGGAAATGAATTTGAAAAGAGAGATCATTGCAAAGCAATTATACTTTTCTAATATCGTTTGACTTCGCCTCTCTAATGGTTTAGTATCACGAAAATCGCGAAACGCATTGTGTGCATTAAATCGCAAAGCAGATTTATAAATGTGAGCATTACAAGCTAAAATAAAATAACAATAGTAGTTGTAGTTTTATTGCACAAAAAATCTTTCATATTCTAGGGTTATTATCAAATAAGCTCATTCCCCAAAGCAGAATGACAGATTGGTTATTTCAAATCATTAATGCATTTTGCATTATCGGTGGTAACTGAACATGGCAAATGGATATGCTTGATTTATCGTTTTCTCTGCGCCGATGTTGGCTACCATTGTGACTGACAGCTTGATAGCCTGTAACAAATGAGCTAAAAATCGAAATGCTGGGAATGCTAGATAGAACATATTTCAAAATCTTATCAACATTATGCGTTTACTAATATGTCGAGAACTATGAAAGAAAATGAAGTTGTAAGCTATTAGTAATATTTTACAACCTGTTTATAACATATTTCCAAGTTACTTCGCAATAAATGGGATTTTTATTTTATTCAAACAAATTTAAGATCACTATGCATCTAAAATTGCTACTATGCTTTCCATAAAATTCATAAGAAATTTTATATATAAAAATTATTTAAAATTTTTCGAAATAAGTTTGAATGTCAACCACTTGTAGTAAAATCACGTGTTAGTACTCACCTTTTGTGCATTTTTAATTGTTGTAAAAGATGAATTCTCCGATGATATCCATTCACGAATGCTTTTATTTTATAAATAATCAGCACATACTATGTTGAAAACATATCCAAAACGAGACACTGCGACGTTTTTAACAAAACAGATGCATCTTTCATTCACAACAAAAGTTGTTATTTCCTGAAGCACTAACATCTGTGTTTTTATTTGCACTTATGCACTAAACGTCTTTATAGTTATAAAAATTCTTGAAGGAAAATAAGAGCAAAAACTGCGTTTATACTTCGCATTTTCGTTTAAATATTTCCAGTTTAACAGCGCTAGATTACTGAAAGGAAACTTTGCGGGGATGATAAATTACATCAGCGGGAAAATAAAAGAGTAAGTAAGGGATTTTTTGGAGAAATATCTCTGCTTTTGAAATAATCAGTTTGAAATAATTCTTTGCTTCTGAAATAACCACATCTGGGGCTGCTATCTTCTAAAATAATCAGTTGTTACTCTCAGACGCCGAAGTGATAAAAGCCTCCATTAAAAATCCGTGCTCATTCTTAAGTTGTGAAGCACTTAAAATGATCAAAAGGCGCGTTCTATCTGACTTGATAAAAAGAAGAAACACTTTGCGTTTCGAAGCGTAAACACTGAATATCTATTAATAGAAGATAAGGGCTCTGAGTCGGATATTGACTTTCTCTTTCAGACCTTTTATTTCCCCAAAGTTAAGAAACCATCGTTAAAGAGATATCGTGCACTGAACTCCAAGCTCTCGAGGAGTGGTGTGAAGAGATAAACGTTTAAGTTCACGCAGGAGGTGATTGTCACCTTTTTATAAACGATAATAATCAGTACTTAAAAATTCAGTTCCTGAGAAAGTTTGTAAAGTCCATGCACTTACCTCTCCAAACATAAGTACCTCTTAAATGTTGGGTCTTTGGTTTGAAAGCTGGGTGTCCTTCGCTTGAAAGTAAGGGCTTTCATACTTTTACTCGCTTCTCCTCCTAATAAAACGAAGACTATCAGTATGTAATAATTTAAAGGGTTTTCCTTACCGCTTCATTTCAAAATCTTAAAGTAGTGGTAGTAGAAAGAATTGCTTAAGTGAAATCTCCATAATCCAAGGACGTATTATTATGATAGAACCCCAATCATTCGGTCTAACTGGTAACACAAAGTATTGGAATAATCTGAATATCCGTATAAATGGATACCTTTTTCTGTAGTCTAATTCTTATTTTTTTCAGTTTAAATAAGATAATTTATTTTTGATGTCTTAATTTGATGAAGAATATACATTTGAATGATATATTTTTATTTTCGTGTTAAACAAAATGTAAAACGCACTTACTTCGATAAAACTAAATGATGAAATTATTTGTTTACTTACTCAAAAAACGTAATCCATCTCTAGTTCAAGCAAAATAAAACGAAGTAATTAATTTTTGCTTGTATAAGCCCGAAATTTAAAGTATATATTGCTACTTTCCTCGCGTGAAAAAATGAGCTGACATATGGTCATCACTATGAAGTACAGTCTACTTTTAGAAAGGAAGCACTTGTTACAGCTAACCAATGATTCGCACAGCAACAAAGAACAGGCTTATATCCAATGCGTAAAGAGTTTAACTATTGATATTTAAAAGCTGCGTAGTATTTACCAAATGATATGTGGTGAAATCTTATTGATATACAGTGACATTTTTTGAGTGAAATAAGATGAATTTTTATGAATGCTTATTACTTCCAATAAATTATTTTTTGATATAAGCCAGCAGATGTACCATGCATATATTCCTCTAACTCAATTTAATAGCTTATTAAAATATAAACTACACTGCTTCCTCTTTTTGTATTATTTAAATCCCCACCCAATGGTGAAAAAACCCGCCCTATAAACAACAATGACAGCAAACTTAATTTTAAATGTCCTGAGAAAAGAACAAAGAATCCTGGTATATTTTTCAATTAAAATTTATATGCTGCAATGCTTAAAAGAAAAGTGCTTTTACATTTTATACAACTATGGTGCAAAGGGAACCGGTTGTCCTGCTGGAATCTTGGAGAACATGCATGCGTGTATAGTATTTTTGCGGCATGAGGGACTTAAAATACTGGCGAGCCGAAAGCTCTCTCAACAGTCCGTTGTAGGAAAAGAGGGGCGGGAAATCCTCATATCCGTTCCCCAGAGTTTCTCCTGCAAGACTGGGACGAAGCTAGACAAAATTGTGTTGTCACCAATAAGATGCCCAAAGCCTATGCCCAGCTGCGACAGACGCAAGCTTTGTCTCCTGGTCAGTATGAAATTCGTTGACTTTATCTGATGTTACAATCAGGCAAATGAGATAAATCACAACAGTACAATGTATTTTAAGGAAGTCAGAGTTCTTTATTCGTTAACCATCACGCAACATCTCACTTCACTGCAGATTTTTGGTTTGCATGACACTTAGAGGAACCAAGGAATATACGAATATACGTTTTATAATACGGTAATTATGTGGCTTGGAGACGGGAAGGCAATTTGAGAGAGAACATTTTCGTGTTTGCGTTGCATATGGCAAAAAGTATTATGCAGCAGCCCTTTCCTCTGTTTATTTTATTTGTGCAAAAGTTTACAGTTTTCAGTGATTTTTATTCATTCAGTCACTGAAGAGATTCAAAGAAATGGTTCTGAAATGTATTTAATTGTGTAATAATTTACACTTGTTCCTTATTTCATAGTTGTTTGAATATATAAAATAGCTAAAGTTTGATTTAATTAAATTTAAGTACCGAGTCAGTGAGTTCAAATACTTGAATTTTTAATTAAGTATTATAACTTTGTTATTAAACTATCCTTACACGCCTGCCTATCTAACCGTCCTTCGCCCAGAGCTATTGCTTTGACGTTGGCGAATATTACTGCGACTACTAGTCAACTTTTGCACACAAATATATTAAAACTAATGAACACTTTATTTATCTACTTTTGGTGGATTATAAGTAAAAAATTAGGGTACTACACAAAATAATCAATAGCCTATCGACGATGCCTTAAAAAATTTAGGCAACATCCCTTTCAGTATAAATTTCTAAGAATAAATATCCCGTAAACTTTGTAGTGGTCGGTACTTAAGACCGCTGAATAGTGTTCGACCTGGTTTCGAGCGCAGGTGCGAACGGACTCGCTGCATGGTTAGTTTTCGTATTTTCAGTAAGTGTGACGTGAATATGAGCCAGTTTCTTTTAGAAAGCTGTTTATGAAGGCAGATAGCCTTGTGTGCTTTGCCATATGGCCAAATTGGCACTAACTTTTCCCCGATGTGGCAGTCGAGCGTTCACTCCGATAGCTATGAATTGCAGTTACGTTATCTAATTTTTAAACTCGTTCCTCATTTGCATAAACTTCTGGTCTAAGCGAGAGATGAACCTAGGAGAACACACGGAATAGTGCTTAACTAATATTAGAGGATATTTCCGTCATATAGCAAATAATAGTCTGATTATGTATTTTAAATATTATGTAAAATAAATCATCTTCCTGCATTATTAATTAACACTGCATTGTTAAAAAGAAACTGACATTGATACAACTTAAAACAGAGAAACCGTATGTTACTGTCTTCTGGTATTCAAACATTTTGTGACTTGAATTGCTGCTTCTTTCATCATTACAAACTATAGAAATATGCTGACACTTATTTATTTTTTTTTTTAACTTTGCAGGTTTCTTTGAAGGAAAAAAATGGTCATGTTTCATATGGAGAGAACATCCTAATATTTGTGACTAGAGAAGTTTCTAATACGAAGGGATTTGACTGGATTATTTAATGAGAGTGAAGCACCTAAGAATACTTGCCTAAGCTCTATCCCAGTTTTATCGAAAGTACTCCAGGAGCTCTAAGCGAAGGGAAGTCAAGGACAACAGAGTGAAAAAAATGAAAAAAATAAATCGTTACTATTTCTTCATTCTAAAAATAGCTTCGCCCTCTTTTTTCCTTCTTAACATTGTTACACGGAACAATATTAAAATATCTTTAATTTGCAAATAAACTAACTTTCAAGTTCTCTGAATTGAAATATTATTTCTGTAGAATCTTTAGTTAGATTATCAGTAGCAGAAAGTTAGTAAGAAATAATGAAGATGAGCGTTCTTCTTAAATGAATTCCCTTTCGAAGTCAACAGTAGCTGAAATACAGAAATATGAACCTTTCAGAAAGTAGGAAGGAAACCAGGTCGAGGACTGGGCACGAATTTTCTAAACCGGTGCAAGGAAAAAAAAATACACCGGGATATGAAGTGTGTGTGGCTTATTCTTTTGGAAAGCTTTAACAGCTCTAGATTGAAGGAAACACTTTCCTGAAAATTATTACGTTCGCTCTATTATGATGCTAATATGCCAATGCTAAGAGTTGCTTATAAAGGTTCAAGGAAGCAATTTAATCTTAAGGACGAGCATAAAAGTGAGCGATGAGGGAAGGGAGGTGGGTAATGATAAGCTGAGGATGTTGACAATACCAAATGTATAAAGTCAAATATTATAGTTATAAGGTTATACTTGACCTAGTACTGCTACTTTAGCCCTATAACTCTAACAGACAGATGACGAGTTATCGCTATGTTTGAGGTAGAACGACAAAATCTTACTAGGGTCTTAAAACAACACTTTTATTTATACTGAACTTAGAACATAAGGGCATGACTTTGTGCTACAAATAACTACAGCTTGTTGTGATGTAAATAAATAAGAACAGTGAAATAAATTTAAACGTTGATCAGTAGTTTAAGACTAAGTTTTTACTCTTACTTAGCTATAAGCTGATTCAATGATTTAACGACGAGTAAGTTTAAAGTATCGGCCACGAGAGAACGCAGAGCCGAGTTAGTTGCATTTAACTATAGCTGGCAGAATCTAACTACACAGTGCGCATGCCAGAAATATTCTTTCTCTCAAGATCCAAAAACTTAGCTTAAATACGCAAACAAACTAATATGCATTCTGGTGAGGAATAGGGATAGAAGAAGTTAAAGTTGAGATTCAAATCATAACTCGTTAATTTAAAACAAGAACCTTTCTTTCATAGCACAAAATAAAAATTGCCTTTAGTGTTTTGGATTTGCTTTGCCTTCCCTGCTAAAAATGCCCCGTAAAAACCCACAGACTGAAACCCGTACAACTTAACGGGTACCCGTAAGCCAAATCCCCGTAAAAACCCGTACGACTGTACGGATACCGGTAGGCCAAATCCCCATACAAACCCATAGAAGGAAACCCGCAGAGCTGTACGGGTACCCATAGGCCAAATCCCCGTAAAAACCCATACAACTGTATGGGTACCAGTAGGCCAAAGCCCCATAAAACCCATAAACAGAAACCTGTAGAACATATGGGTACTATAAACAAAATCCCCTTAAAAACCCATAGCCAGAAACCAGAATTTTATGCGTATCAATAGGCCGAATCCCATAAAAATGGATATTCCGTAGGTCTATTCCAGATAAAAAGCAGTAGACAAAAACTCAAACATATGCGGATATCCATAGGCAAAATCTCTGTAAAAGCCAGTACACAAAATCTACAGACTAATACAGGTACCCACTGGGAAAATCACTGCACAAAACGGTAGACAAACCCCTAAAAAAAACCAGTAGAATTATATCATAGTGGAGTATCCATATATAGAATCCCTATAAAAAACAATACACAAAAATAGAATTGTAGATCAAATTTCCATAAAAACTAATAATTATAAGCATAAACCAATAGTACACAATTAGCAGCGATGAAATGTACAGACCTAAATAGGGGAAAGGCACACAGAGCAATTTTAAATGAAATTCAATACGAAGAAATTTAATAAAATTTTATAAATATCTAGAATCCTACAAGCTCCTGTCCTTCTCTATGCATATCAGTATCTATAAACATATTACAAAATATTTATATAAATTCTCTTTACAAAATTTTAAACTAATTTTGAAAATAACAGAAAGATAATAAAGTCATGATTCACAGCCATCGAATGATATATGTATTACACTGTATTTCATTTCTTTAATTGGAAAATTAAACAATGGAATTTAATCACATCAGCTTATTTAACAATTTGACACGTAACGAGAAATGTATTGCTAAAGGACGGTACTTCCTAGCATCTGCTTAAATTTTAAGTTACCTACAATGCGCTACGCCAGATCTAAACAAAACTAGACAAAACCCTAATTTTCAGGAAGAGAAACACTATTACAAGTAAAAATATTAAGTAAACAAGCAAGCAAAAAGAATAAGGGACTTGATTATTAGAAATTTAACAAAGAGTTTAAATTTAGCATACCTGCTATCTCCTCAAAACTAGCTTAGCACTGATAGCAACAATGTGCAGCTTATTATGACACAAATACACGTAGATGTTTTGTATGGGATTTGAATCCTAGAATATAATGTAGTGAAGAAATAATGATATACATATACTGTGTCGGCCATCTTTTTACAGTACTTTGAACGTTACCTGTATCTGTCAGAATATAAATGAAACCTAAGAATATAATAAACTTAATAATACCCAAAATGCAATAAATTATATTGTAACAAAACAAACTAAAAAATTTACAAGACTCAAAAAATACCGATTCTCAACCCACAGCTCGGGAATTGAGGAAATATAGCGTATATCTTATTCTGTATTTCATTTTTAGTGTTGTATAATCTTCCGCAGACTTTATATAAATAAAATCTATAACATAATAGGTGTTTATACAACATGTAGTTCTCGACGTAAAAATGCTTTATAATTAAATTTTATACTGTATATATATATAAATAATTTATTATTACAAAAGGTGTTTCGTATATCATCTCAAGGAACATAAATTTAATTAAAGCCTTGCATTATTGGAATAAATTTAAGTCGATGTTTTCGGTATAAGTTATTTACATTTCTATAGCAGAAAAAAGACTTTAAAAACTGTATAGAAATATTATTTTGAACTGTAAAGTTAAAAAGTAAAATTTAAAATACTGAAAACATAGCTATTGCTACTGACCGTAGATTATATACTATAAAAATACCACTTCGTGCTGAGCATTTCCTGTATTTAGACTGCCAAATGAAATTCATATAGTGCAGCATTTAGCAATATAAATAAATCTTCTACACAGCCTTATACACACAGTTAAAATTACTTTCATCGCAATAAAGCAGATATAGCACATATAGTTTCATTTGTTTACAAACAGTTTTTACGTTAATATCTATATAACCAGATAAATTTAATGCAGAATATTGTAACGAGCATTTCCGCAGTATAACTAATGAAAGAAAATAATGCTTAAATATTACTCTAACTATATTTGAAAGTAATGTTAAAACAATGCCCATACAAGACTCATGATTTCAAAAGCTTTAGTTTTATCTGTCTTGTAAAACCTTTCAATTACTTATGCAAAATTCATATCCATGAAAAAATTAATATACCTAAATCAACTGATTATACAGTGAAACTTTCGTAAAACAATTAACTCCACAATTCCAGATAATGCCAGTTTCTTGTAGCCTTACAAGACTATCAGTGATTTTAAGTACTGTTATTTAATTACGTTCCTGACAAATGTGTCACTGTCAGAGGTGGTTATCTAAGAAAATAATCGCTATATGAGGTTTCACTTAATGCAATTTTTTTTCAATAAATAATTCATATTTTATACCCCCAAGACTAGCACACTTAATATTACAGAAACTATATTAATTATTCACAACTCTATTTCAAAAGCAATTTATAAAAATTAAAAAAAAATCATTTGAAATTTTCTTCATAAAATCAATAATGATGCAAATTAAAATATGCATAAAAATATTTGATTATATGTGTTTGAACAAAATAGCACAAAGTATTTAATGTAACAATGTGGTTCTAGTCTCATACTTGTACAGAAATATAGACCAAAAAGGGGAAAAAAAATAAGTTACTATGATCATCTAAATTTTTATACAATTTTAGTAATGCAAAAAATATTCCTTGGCTTGTATGTCTTGCGTACCTTATTCAATAAGTAATACACACATTAAATATTTCAATGCTTACTTCATTTAAAAAAACTTACCTTTTTTGTTTGCGAAATATAATGAGTACATTTAAGACAAAAAAACATTCCTTCTGCTCAACCACATCACATCAGTCAAAAAATTGAAAATTGAATCATGCAAGATCTCTTTTAAGGTATGCTCAAATTTATTATTACATAATATTCAAATGATAAAGATCTACATGAACAAGCTTTAAAAAGTATTTCTAAAATATAATCAGAAAACAAATTTTCAAAAATACAGTTTTTGTAGAACGCAATGTGCATCTGATGTAAGCTAAATTATCAAGTCTGAAATTATAAATTTTCAGTCTTTCAGCACATTGCTTTTTAAGATAAAAGTAAAGATAGAAAATCAATTTCACGCACAGAAAATCCATTTCAGAAGTATTTAACTGTGAAAAAAGTTCTCTGAACGCATTAGACACGATTACACGTGCATGGCTTTACTGTTATTTCCTTTCATATTATTTCATATTCACAGTCAATGTTGGTATTTTATTTTTCATTGTAAGCATCTAAACAGTAAAACATACTAAAAATTGTAATATTGTAAATTATTTATTGCATTACTACATCCTACTATCCACAAAGACGACATCACACACTTCCGATAAAAATAGTTTGAACGCGGTCGCCTTAAAGAGATGATGGTTGATACCGGTGTTTATTTGTTTATCAGAGATGTTGATATATGCATATATAAGTGTGTATGTTTGCATATTCAGAGAACCAACTCGTGGCGAAATGACCTCCCTAAGATGACCACCTCTGAACGAGACCAGTATTTCTGAAAACTTAAGTATATTTTGGTATTGAAACATTCCTTCTGTAAGACGACCAGCCACAAAGAAAATTCCGGAAGTGTGACTGGTCGCTTTAGAGAGATTCATTTCGTAGAGACAACCTCCCTAAGACGACCACTAAAAGATAAACGTATTTCTGAGAACATAAGTATATATTGGTATTGAGCATCACCTCTCTAAGGCGACCACTTTTAAAGATTCATTTTATGTGGCTGATCGCCTTAGAGAGACCTCGCTGTGTGCGGTGTATATGATTACTGTTATTGTTTCCGACAAAAGTTTTTAAGAAATCAAATAAATGAGCATATATAGTAAGAACGCTCTCTAAAACGACCACCTGCGTTTCCAGGTCACTCTGATGGTCTTAAAGAGATCATATTTTCATTCTTAGAAATACTAATCGTCTTAGAGAAGAAGTGGAGACGAGAAGGTTCACTGTATGTTTTTTAGCTTTAAAGCTTTCTGTTGGTTACGAAACAGAAATAACCTTATTTTCAACAGTATTCAAATAAATGAAATAAAAGTAAATAAATAAATAATTTCAAATAATCAGTAGACAACAAGAATACCAATGAATTTTGGTTTGCTGACACCAGTATTAATTTCATTGTTTAGAAGAAGTCTATTGACGTCAGTTAGAAAATTAGAATAAACCCATATAAACCAATTTATTTGACATCTATTTCTATTATATTGATACCAGTAAGAAAACCAGTAAAAGTCAATATAAACCAATACAAACCAGTAGAAAGTTCTGACATTGATGTTGGTTGTATGGGTGTCAGATGATACCAGTAAGAAAACACCACAGAGATCAATAGAAACCAGTAAAAGTCAGTAGAGACCAACAGAATTCTATGGGTACCAGTAGAAAGTTTTACTGATTTCTATGGGGCATTTTGAAACCAGTAAGAAAAACCCATAGAGACCAACAAAAAGCAGTAAAAGTCAACAGAAACCCATATAATTTTGTGGGTACCCATAGAAAATTTTACTGGTTTCTGTGGGGCATTTTTAGCAGGGTTTTCACTCTTTGACTATGAGAAAATTCATTTGAGTAATTATGAATGTCATTGATCTCACTATTTTGTACATTTTTGCAACTGAATTTGTCAACTTTCAGCATTTCTATGATGTTCTAATAATATGCAATAAATTAAGTTTCAACGCTACGTTTATCGGAAACCTTCCCCTGTTCGCTTGCTTCTCCTTTGCAAGAATGACTTTTTTTACTCTTAAGTTTCTAGTGCCTCAAATTTTCTGTCTTAACAATTTTCTCTTACTTATTAATTAAAGAATTCGAAAGCTGTGTCTATAGCCGCAGCTTTCTCTCCTCTCTATTTACTGACTTTTATGACAGTATCATTCCTTAAATAAAATTGTCCGGTTAAGAACAACCACAGTTTGATGTCAAACCATTTTATCTTTTCTTTGCCTACAAAATTTCTCGTATTCTTCATTATTTTTAAGTTCTTCTCCTATTGACAAAATTGACTGTTCAGTCCTTAAAGGTCCCGTGTTAAAGCAAAACAATCCTGCAACAACGCTGCTGTTAGGATTCATAGTTAAGATCACGGTAAGGAACGAGGCAATATGGTCAGCATTGAAAACAGGCGATGAATTGAATACAAGTATGAAAAAGTACAAGAAGGCCTCCAGCAAGTCCGTCAGTTCCGGTTGTCCATATCCCAATCTAGCCTTGAATCTGGAAATCTGAAAGAAAATCCGGTTACTCGTTATTAAGCCGCTTGCTGCCCTGTCACCATAACAGCTCTATACCAAGTTTTAATTTTTGGGCAATTTACAACATTTCTTCTAAGCATACATAGACAGCTCAAAGTAATACAGTTTAATCTCATTAAAGAGCATGAATGTTATAGCAGAAAAGGAAAAATTTATAAAGCTCCCTTCGCTAATCATTGCTGGTCCCTTAATTTTTCTTTCAACTTTTGTTCTATTAAAAATATCCCTAAACACTTTTCAATTGGTGAATTGTGATTCTTCCAAAAGCTTCAACTTCTATCAAAGTGTATTAATTTTAGGATACGAATTTTAATTCCAGTCTTATCCTTGAAAGTGTTTAAAAGGCATACCACCTTTTGAAATCTTTTCTTTTGCCCCATAGATGGCGCCACTATTTTTCTGTATTTATTTATTTGTATTTGTTTTATTTAAACACTGAAACCTTGGAAGAAAGGCAAGGGGATAATATTTCTTCTTGAAAAGAAATAGAGAGCTCTAATTTGAGAATAAATTTTTCCTAATTTCTAAGTGCCATACTTATATTTATTTTGCAGCTCCATTTATGCCAAAATTACGTTAAAACGCTTTTCAGTTCTGTTATCTGAATTCCTGTATACCGAAATCACAGGCTTTTGAAATATACATATATGTACACATAACCATTATAATAGAGTCTTCAGAAAGATGCATGAAGGGGATATATACTAGCATATCACTGTTTTTTTTGGGGAAAAAATAAATTTTTATTAATAGTCTGCAAGTACAAGATTAACAATTTTAATAGCCACTTTTCTTTTCGTCTGGACATATCACATATATTTTACAGCATCTGAGTTTTCTGTAGCTCTACCTAAACATATTCTGTCACAGTTTTGAGCTTCGATAGATCGTTGCGTAAAAGAAAGAATGAAAGTAGAGACGACCTGATTTCGTGTTAGCGCAATTTTGTTAATTGGTAACCTGAAGAAAAAATTGGGTCGATTACTCTTAAGAACAACATCACAAAGCTTTGAAATCTATGACTACAAGGAAAAGTTTGCTTTTAGACAGGTTCGAAGGAAAAGAAGTAAAATAATGCGTGACCTAACATTTTCTTTCAATTAACAGAAAAGCTGCAAACAATTTATTCCTAATAGATGGATCCTTAAATCCGAACTTTCCTTTTGCTGGAATTTACCCTCTTAAGAAACGCTAAAATTTTAATATTCCTTCCATCTTATGCTCTTTAGAAAAATACGAGGAAATCTATTCAAGCTTATCACAGATTGAAAAAAAACTCTAGGTGTGGAAAAAAGTAGCTGCTCGTTGCTGTTTAAACGATTATCCCATACCGAGGGAGGTAATAATACACGACAATAGAGACATCTTTGCTTATTTATAATAAGGATGAAAATATATTTCTGAAAACTGTTAATTAGATGTGTCATAAATATAGGTGAATTAGATGTGTTAGGGATTTCAATAATTACAAGCAATATTTAAAAAAATAAAGATTTCACTTATTAAGATGTTAGTATATTATTTTCGAGAAAACTCTAGATACCAATAATTTATTAGCCTATGTTAATAAATGCCCAGGTAGCATACTTGGAACAAAATTCGAAAGAAAATCTGTAGATTTTCTAACATTAAAAGCCCGAATATATTTGTCTTATCATTGCCGTAATTAGAGAAGATTTGTATTTTGCTGAATCTGTCTAAACTTCCATTTCTTTGCTGATAGTATATTTCCAACGGTAGAATAATAAATTGACAAAAAACGTGTTAAAATCTACTAAAAGGAATTTTAAATGTATTTCTAAACCATAAATGGTGGAAGAAAAAACAGTGTTTTTTTTTCATTACTTCAATTACTTTTTTAAATAATTTTCAAAAAACTTTAAAAGAAGAAGCATTATGTAAATAAAAAAATTCATAAGAAACTGTTTCATTTTAGACTATCAATGCAAAAATTTGGTTCGTTTTCAAAAATCTACCCTTAATATTTAAAAGTCTTTTTTTGAACTGGAAATAAACAAAAAATGATTTTTAACCGGTGAAAGTGAAGGAAGTGAATTTTTAACTTTTGATCTATGATCCAAATAAAAATTCACAATATTTCAAATGCAGCGTAAAAGATTTGTAAAATGAGATTTAATTTAAAATAAGAAATACTATACTAATAAAAAATTCATAATGTATTGTTTTATTTTAGACTATCAGTGCAAATATTCAATTGGTTTTCAAAAATCCATCTTTAATACTGAACAGTCGTCCTTTGAACTTGAACAGGAAAGAAACAAAATAAATTTTTAGCCGATGAAACTGAATGAATAAAGAAGTAAATTTTAAGCTTCTGATCTGAATCAAAACTAGTAATTATAATAATAATAATCACAATATTTTAAATAAAATAGAAAAAAAAAACTCTAGGTGTAACTCTAAACTCTAAAAAAAAAGGTACTTTGGTGAAGGCTCGGCGAAAGAGAAGCTAGAATACTTGAAGCTTCTTTTTAATTCGTTTTGGGATCTGGTAAAATAGTATCTTTACGATAAGTCAGTTTTCGTAGTACAGCAGAATTTCACGACCTATTTAATTATTTGAAAAGTCCAGATAATAAATTTTCTTTTCCTGCCGCTCCAAATGTGGATTTATTGCAATGAAAGCCAAGGAATTTTATTTTTCTTTACAGTGTTTTATTTCAACAAAGAATATATACTTAAAAAAGCAATTTTGAAAAATGTGAAACGCTTATGTATCACCCTTAATGATAAGTTTCATGGAGTCACCATATGAAAAGTAAAGCCATTAAGGTGATAGCTTTCTACCTGGTTTTTGGTAAATACTCTAAACTAAATAGCAGCAAGAAAAGACTTATTTACCTCACCATTGTTTGACTGATAATAACTATGCGTCACCTTCTTGGGCCGCTGCTATTGAAAAGGACTTAAATAAATTTAAAATAGTTCAAAATCGCAACTTACGCATCATCACAAACGTGCACTACTTGGTGAGAAATAAATCGCTGCATGGTGATCTTAAAATGGACACTATAAGAAAATTCTGCGTACCACGAATGAAAATTTTTCAAAGCAGCCAATCACTCTGATCATATAAATTTATTCAATTTATTTCACTATGAGGTACTCAGTGAAGCTAGATATCTAAGACCTTATGCTGCTTTTCTTCTAAGTGACAGTCAAGACTTACCCAAATAGGCCACAAATTGCTTATTCAATTATTACAAATTATTTCAATAATTTTCTGCTCATTTCAGTACATACTGCAAATTAAAGCAGCATACAGTGCAGACAGCACCCAGAAGGGTGACTACCCACATAGTTAGACAATGGAACTTCGCTTAATTTTCCAACTTTTATCACTAATCTCGTGACCCGTATATATGAAATATCATTTACGGACTGCTACCTGTACCTATTCTATTCTATATTTTCTTAAATTTCTGTTTATATTTTATCTAATTAATGATTTTATATCCTGGAGAATCCTGCATCAATGAGATGTCTGCTGGGTACTACGTGACAACGGTCACGCTCTTTGCAACTCCCATCCTGCCCTACGGGATCACCGTTACGAACGTCGATACTTGCGTCTATCTGTTAAGCATCGAACTGGGGATGGTCGGAACACAACCCGCATTCTGCAGATTAATTGCGGGTACCAGAGACATTTGAAGTTGGAGAACAGCATGCGGCGTTTAATAGAGAAACCTTTTCGGGCTAGAGGAAACTGATCAAAAGTAAAGTCGTACTATACAAGCGTCGATGTCTCCATATCGAAACAACGCGCGGTAGTATGGTTTCTGATTGAGGAAGACAAACATAATGCGAATATCTGTCGGTGAATGGTGGACAGCACTGTGTAGCATTTATTATTTTAACTAACCAAGTTATTTTTAGTTTAAACTTTCCTATCGATATCTCGAAGTTTCAGTTGCTTCCCGAGTTTAGCGCGAGCGAGATTATTATGCAAATCGCATATATCTGATAGCAGTTTAAAAGGCAGGAGTTAACGAGGAAAAGAGAGAGAGTTTTGGATTCATCGTCTTAAGGCTGTGCGTGCAAATATTTCCTCTGTCTAGTGAAGGTTCACCTTCATAGGCGATTGCATTTACTAGTTCTTACTCATGAAATTCGCATTATTGCATTTCGCTGAGAGCTTAGGCTTCCCTCGCCGTCCTACTTAAACTTAGGTAATTGAATTGTTAACACGCTTTATTTTATATTATTTTAGTTCAGCCCAAGTAGTGGCTTACTCTCAAGTCGGAGAGTTGTAATTATTTGAATTAAAGGGTTCTTTAAACCTTCCTTCTGACTTATAGTTCTTCAACACTAAAGGACATAGCCTAGATTTGCTCACTGTCCTCCACATAGGGTTTCACAGCGAATGTTTAGCAAGAAGATTAAGAGATTACAGTTGAAACATTATAAGTGTTTAGGTCGAACGGCTGTGAAAAATTCGTGTAAAAGTTTTCCTGAAGGCGGCAAATGATATCGGATCTACCAAGACCGGGCCAAGAAAACATCGCAATCAGTAACGACTACATTGCCGCTGTTGATGAAATGATCAGAGCTAATCGAAGAGTTCGGACCCCCTACATCAGTCTCTAGCACTTGATCCGTTATGAGGGGGATCCCGCATTTCTGGAACGCATCGTTGCTGTTGACGAGTCCTGGTGTTATTACTACACAACCGAATCTAGAAAACGAGCATACAATGGGGACCCACATCATCTCCTTCACCAAGGAAATCGAAAGCGACGACGATTGCACGGAAAGTGATGCTTTCACTCATTACTTCGATTGCCGTAGACCAGTCTTGATTAAATTCCTGCCCCAAAGGATCACTATCGATTCAAAACAGTGCTGCAGTACTCTGATGAAACTATGGAAAACAATCAAAAGCAGTCGTCCAGGCCTTCTCACACAAAAAGTGATCCTTCTGCATGGCAATGTCCGCCCACACATCTCCCGTGAAACCTAGACGATTTTAAAAAGTTCCCTTGGGAAGTCTTGGACATCCTCTGGACAGTCCGTACTTGTCACCCTGTACTTCCATATCCTTGGACCATTTAAGAGAGCATTACAGGAGAAAGTTTCCATTCGGATGATGAAGTAAAGGAAACTTTGCAAGACTTCCTCAAGAATCAACCACGATCTTTCTACAGCAAGGGCATAGACCTGATGCCGAAACAATGGGACCTATGTTGCAACGCCCATGGCGATTTCTTTTGATTTCCAATAAAGGTATCCTTTTCATTCAACTTGTCCACTTTTCATCTGGGCTACCTTTATATATATATATAGGTAGTGACCTCCTCAAAACAACTGCTTCTGAATCAGCCAGCATTTCTGGAAACATAAATAAATATCGTTATTAAACATTATCTCTCTAAGAAAAACTACCTCCGCAGAAGAGGAAATCATCTGTAATTACGGGTTGTCATCTTAGAAAGAGTTTACTGTATTTGTTCCCGAATTCCTAAAGGACTAGATTTTTTTAATAAGGAGGTACAAAATATGATGCAAAATTTATTTAACACCCTTGTAAATCTGTGATAATAGTTGTAATCCTGTGATTGTAATTGTTGATAATATTAACAGGAAATTTAAATTTACTACTCCTTCACGTAGATAAAAGCCTATTATGAATTTCAGTTGAATTCTTTTCCACCATAATATCCGAAAGACGAAGACAACGCTTACTAGTCTGAAATAAATTTTACATTTACAGCCTTGACTGACGTTTTGTAGAAATCTTGTTCTTTTTCGCTGGTTTAACTAGATTAAGAAAAGTCAAAGTCGTACACTTCGTAGCTTTTTAAGCATTTTCTCCGAATATCTAACCTTTACCTGTTAGACGGAAAAAAAGTTAGGTATCATTCCTTAATACTGAGCAGCTGGTATACTGAAACGCTCTTTCATTAAACTCGTACATTCCATAGATACCCCAATTAGAGAAAAGCGACAGCAATAACAAAAGAATAAAGCTTAATCACAGCTATTTGAAATGAAGAGCTTTTATTCAGTACATAGTATTAAGTATTAAAAGTCTTTTTTAAAAACACCACTCACGGTGTAAATGTTTATAAGCATTATCAATTAGCTATATTAGAAATCTCAAGATTTAGCTATATTATAAATTGCATCATTTCGGAATATTATAATAAAATAAAGATATAAATTGTTAAGAAATACGCATACTGGTTTTAAATTGGTAAGTTAAGAAATGTATTGTTTTAATTTGACAAAAAAAAAAAAAAAAAAAAAAAAAAAAAAAAAAAAAAAAAAAAAAAAAAAAAAACTAAGGATTGTATGGAACGTCGAATGGTAGCACCTCAGAGATTTGCTAGGCGGAGTAGCTGATAAACGAAACATAGTGGATGATATATATCATGTACGGCCAAATTTCAAGGCGATGGGAGCCGTATGATAAATTTTATGAAGGTTCGAGAGGCGCAAGTCCAAATTTCTAACACAAAGAAACTTTGGAAGTAAACTAATGAATATGTGATTAACATGATTGCAAATAAATATGAAGAAGTACATTTTATATCTACTATTTTTTGTTCAGAAAAGTAAAGTCCTAAGAAAATAAAAATTTGTAACTCTTGTACTGGGCAACTGAGCGTTTTTTCTTCAGGTAGAGAAACCAAATGTTTTCTTCTGATTGCTTTTATTCGTTATTTAAAAGAAACTTGAGTGTTTAACCCAAAGGGCGTTAGCCCAGAAGAGCCCAGAATTTCGTTTTGACATTTTGCGTCGAAAACATTTAAAGTGTGAATCACTTTTCAAATTGTTGCCACCAAATATTATCGCCCTGTATTATATTTAAAGAAATTAAATAATGAAGAATCTGCATAAATGTATATATGTTTCTCGCATTGTGATAAAACAACCGTACGTAGAGCCATCCAATTTTGAATACCGTAATGTCTTCTCCCGAATATGGGTAACTGAAAGCCCAGATTTGGAATCTGGAATTTGTTTTATTATCTATTTCATATTTTATAAAACATTTATACGTTTTTGATTAAGAAACTCGACGATTTCAAAGAGAGCAATGGCAACACAGGACTCCCCTCCCCCCCCAAAAAAAAAAGTTTTACGGAAAACCGGAAACACACACACACACAAAAAAAAAAAAGCTATAAGGAATAGCAAATCGGAGAGGGGTGGTAGACCGTCGGACCTATCCCCCCCCGGGGTGCTCTCCATCAAAATGGGGAGCGGAACTGAACCAAATCGCACTGTCATCTGCTAGGTGCTCATGGCTGTGCCAATGACAGGCGTGATCTAGCGCTCCTTGCCACGAGGAATTTCATGGGCTTCGGCTGACTATGTCAGACAAGTGAACATAAGCAACAACAACAGCATGGGATCACAGAGGAATGTAAGCAGATACTACCTGAAGTAAAATTAACTTGAGAGTAAAAATATTAGAGAGAATAATTAAATAAAAATTACCTGTTTCAATGACCATTATCTGTACAAAAGTAGCATATCCGGAATAGTGATTACCAGAAATGGAATTATTTGTAATTTTATAACATATTTGTTACTCTGACGATAAACCAGCAGTTGACAGTTTGAAATTTATCACAATTTTACATGCATAATATCAGAAATTAAATTAGCGATTAATAAAGAAACGTGGTACTGCATAATTTCTATTTCATATTATGTTTGTGTTAAAAAATAAACTATATTTTTAAAACAAGTCGCATTTCAGATATCAAGGATCGCAAGTAGCTCATGAGCCGCAGTTTGGCCATGTCTGATATATATTATAGCAGCGTAATGCAGCGTAGCCTACAGCAGTGGTCTCAAACTAAAATTGCATGTGAGCCGAATGCACAATCTAAAAATACTTGATTGGACGAACGGTTTTTTTTTCCAAAATGAAAAGCTTATTTTAACAAAACAATTTTTTTAACTAAATTAAAAATTTTATTTACTAAGCATTAATCATAGCTTATAAACTGACTACTAATAAGTATTTGGACACCTATGCAAATGACGATATCTGCGGTCTTAAGGTACGTCACGGACTCCGTCGGTATATATCGTGTAGGAAACAGCATCGGCTTTAGTCGCATGCAAGATGCCTCGCAGTTCGGAGCTCTCTGATTTCGAGAAAGGTATAATTATCGGGTATCACAAATGTGGCTGATTCTTAAGGGACATATCTAGCGATCTGAAGTACCCAAAATCGACAGTGGCCTATGCGATTAAGAAGTGGAAGGTGAGCGGTGATTGTCGGAATGTGCCCCGAGTCGGCAGACCAATGAAACTGGGAGATAGAGACCGACGAGTGCTGTGCAGAGAAATTCGGAAGAACCGCACTCAACCGATGGCCCTCATCCGCGAGGACTTTCAACAGGCATCCGGGAGTATTGTTTCAATGAATACCATCCGTAAGGAAGCACATCTGCTTGGTTTTTATGGTCGTGCTGCTGCCCATAAGCCTTTGATCACAAAGTCCAACCGCGCTGCTCGGTTAATAAGGTGCAAAGCACATCGAAATTGAACCGTAGATCAGTGGAAACGAGTTCTTTGGTGTGACGAATCAAGGTTCACCCTTTACCGTTCGGATGGCAGGGTCTGGGTCTGGCGTCTACCTGGAGAACGTCTCCTGCCAGAATGCATTGTGCCAACAGTCAAGTTCGGAGGAGATGGAATTACGGTCTGGGGATGTTTCTCCTGGTATGGGCTGGGACCCTTGGTCCCCATTCATGGTAAGCTCAACTCCGATGCCTACTGCACTATTTTGGATGACAATGTGCTTCCTGCGTTGTGGCAGTTTTACGGGTTGAATCCATGTTACTTTCAGGACGACAATGCCAGTTGTTATGTTTCGACGTTAACCAAGGCTTGCTATGGTGCCAATGGAGTTCATCGAATGGACTGGCCTGCCCAGAGTCCAGACCTGAACCCTATCGAGAACCTCTGGGACGAGTTGCATCGCCGAATTCAGGGGTGCACTACCCGTGCAAAATCGGTGAAGGAACTTCTATGTCTTCTCCAAGCCGAGTGGAAGAAAATACCACTAGCTGTCATACAAAGACTTGTGGAAAGTATGCCCCGGAGGGTCCACGCTGTAATTACCTCTCGTGGAGGCTCTACCAACTATTGATTTTGAATAAAGTTAGTTTTTCTTTTCTATTACAGGTGTCCAAATACTTATTGGTAGTCAGTGTATAAAGAGTAATAATAATGACGCAAAGGAAAAAAATTCCAATTTATTCAGCTTCTGTATGAAATCTACAGATAAGTGAATATCTATTAGAAATTTCTATTGGTTACACTTTGTAATTCCCATCTATTGATAGCTAAATATTAAATTTTCAGGCTGACATTTATTTCAAATAATTCCAGCATGTGGAATTAACCACTAAACATTTTACAGAAACTAAAAATAAACAAATTATGAAAACTTTCCATGTGGGACAAAACTTGAAACTCATTATCTTTCTTTTATTCATTAAATTTCTAATTGATGCATGCAGAAAAAAATATATATGTTTTATTTAAACAACTACCAACTTCATTATTTCTTATTACAACTTTCAGTTACACCACCTCATTGCGCTTCGATTTTGATTTTCCAAGTTTGTAAACTTAGAGAAATAACTAGAAACTATCTTCATCACGAATTGCGTATGCTCATCGGTCATTCTAGTTCCTTTTTCAGAGACTACGGAAAAAATCTTTAGATATAAATGTATTCCCAAACAAAGCGATTATTCTTATTGCAAAAATTCGTAATTGAGGATATTTATCGTTTATAAATATAAAAAAATGTTAGTAAAGTCTGTATCTTCAGCTATCTGAATTATATCAGGGTATAAATTAATTAGCTTCATTTGTAGAATTTCTGGGGCGAGTAGTAAACGCAGGTCTTCGGTAGGCGGAAGTTGTAGCCAGGGGCACCTGGTAAGCGCAAGAGATGTTACCAGCTACTTCTTGGATCACGTGACAACCGGAAGTGACGTAGCCCCGTTTGAATGACGTCATATAGGATAGTTTAGTTTTTTGTGGCAACGACAATATTTTTTGACAGTCTTATTTTGGGGCAACAGCAATTTTTGGGGGTTTTTTCTGGTAGCGACCTCTTTAACCACGTATTGGATGTGATATTGTTCTTTAATAAATTTTCTTTATTATTTTTGATTATTTAATACGTAATTATTTTTAAATATTTAACCCGTAATTATTTTTAATTCAGCATCTCATTCTTTACTGTTTATTCCTTATTAATTGATTTCATTATTCAATTTAATAACAATAGCTTTTCAATAAATTTCAAAAAGCTGGGATCGATACCCAATCTTAGCCTTACTAGGAACCTATGCGAAAAACAAAGCCATCAGTCTTTAAGATGAAAATAGCTTTTCGCATTGAGTTGAAAAATAACCATGACGTTACTTGGGGAAACTTCAACGAGTAAACAGGTTCTCTATGCAGTTTTGAGCTGGTTCGATGTTTCATATCTTTGCGTGCATGCTAAAGAATGAATTTATAAGAACCGATACGCCGTTCATTAACAATACGTGTTTTTTCTATTTCAACCTATCAGCGTGCTTGTTTTTTGAAGTGGTATAAGACACAGATTTTTTTTTAAAAATTCATTCTTTGCTGTTTTAATCGTAAGATTGTCAGACATTTGTAATTTCTCTTTTTGTTTTATGTTTTGTTTATTTTTTTCATTGTTTTCTTTTTCCTTCTCACTTCTTATTAAATTAAATTTATTACTTTTCATTCCACATTTATTTGGTTTTGCAAAAGTAAATTTTATTTTTTCATTTCACAAATTAATTCTTCCATATTTTTAGTTTACAAAAGTATATATTTTTTCGCAGTTTCAATTTTTTCTTTTCATCTTTCTTAGGTTTATTATTTTTTTTATTTTACAAAAGTACTATTTATTTTCTAATAAGCTACTTTTCATAAGCTTAAAAAAATAATATTTCCTTCATCATAAGCGTCATCTGTGATTTTGTAAAAATGGCTAAAATATTATGATGCTATTTTACTAACAAATTCTATCAAAGCAAGACTGTGTAGATATTGAAAGTCATAGCCGATACATAATTTCAACTTTATATGGATTGAAAAAATACACTGACAGTTAATGTCTGGAAATGATACCGTCTGGATACGGGACATGCATTTAATAGTTCACAAATTCCCGTAGTGGGGTAAACACATATTAGATCTAGCTCTACAAGACAAAGGAATTAAAATGCGTATCTAGATTTAAAGCTCCAGCTTAATTAAAGAAATTTCATCCTCATTAATGATCAGAAGACTTACAAAGTAAAATTCAATGCATCCTCAAATTATTGTCTCGTTTAAAAATTTCGCCTTCAAAAATTTTAATTATTTATTTACTTTGAAAACAGTGGCGGAAATCAAGGAAGGCATAGTGCAGAGTTTTACTATTTAAAATATACGGTCTATTGCTACACTTACAAATTATATGTAGTATATTAAAATGTGATACAAAGTAGCAAAGAAAGTGCTCCCACAGCAGTTGAATGAAGTCCGCTGAACACTGGTCGTTTGATTAAGGGACACTAATTTGCTCTTGTATGAGGACAGTGACTCCTAGTCCTCCTCAAAAGCAAGTTTTCCCTTTGTATCTTCGTTTCTCCCACTTCTGTAAGCAAATAATGCCGGCGTTAGGAAGATCCTAACCTTGCTTCTGTAAAGACTTTGGTTTGACCGATGGTTATTATTATTATTATTATTCCTGATGAACGGGTTGGCTTTTAGGGTTTGGAGAACTTGAGATGTGTAACGAGAATACGAGCCAATTTCCCTTGGAAAGTCTTCTACTGAGGCAGACAACACTCGCATGGTTTGCCATAATTGATTAAATAAAAACATACCGAAAAGAAATATTAATTCATTAAGATAGTTAGTTCTTAAAAAAGAAATATTAATTCGTACTTACAAATGAAAGCTCATTTAATTACAGTATTTCATTTACAAAACGCATTCTTGGCGATATTGTACATGTTGACATTTGTTTCCTCTCCTCTTTTGCAGAATAGTTCCTGACACCTTTTTCCGCTGACTTTTCAGGTGAAATTTTCCCCCGTTTTGCAAGGAGATGCCCGACTTTCATTCTTCTGTTTTTCTTTATCTTTGAGAAGCACTCCCTTATCAGTTTTCGAAGATAACTTGCTCCAAGAATCTGCTTTGTGTATACTATGCCTTAAATTCCTGGGAGCAATATGGAGATAAGTGTAAATCACCTCCTGTTTTTTACTTTTTTTCAGAGGCAATTTCCTTTTCCCCAATGAATTATTGTTGATTCTTTCCACTCCACCCAAATACTAGGCAATGTCTGTGGTTTGGTGATAACGTTCCTGTAAAGTCCTAAGGGCAAATGAGTTAAACGATCTTGTTCCTGAGTTTCGTCAAGGTACATACGGAAGCTTTCCAGAAAACTTGCTATCTCATACTAACAGAACTGCAAATCTTAGGTAAACATAAAGAATAAATATATATATTTTAAGCATTTTGCAAATTTCTCAGAGAAGGTACGTAAATTCTTTATCTTTTCGTTCACCATTCAGGATATGTGGCAAAACTTAATAAGTTGTACTGTAATTCCTTAGTGGAATGAAGAGTGCATTTGTACTCTCTTTGATGAAAAAAGAAATTCAGGGAAAAGAGTAGAAGTAAAAGACGGGTACTCTGATGATTCAATAATTTTTGTTAAAGAGTAATTATGAGATTTACATAATTTTAACTGCTAACATGCTAAATTTATTGCACAGTCCCCCCCCCCCCATT
>KK112173.1:134524-149388 GCA_000611955.2 Stegodyphus mimosarum
CATTCCTTTTTAGAGAAGCAGATTTGAAAAGACTGGCATGAAAGTTAAATTCACCCGAAGAAAATAGAAACAATGCACGCTATTGCTGATTTCGATTGCAATTTAAACGCATTGTTTGGCACAGCAAAAATGTCCTAATTAATATTATTTCATATGCAATTAGACAATCGTGTTTGATTTAAAATACTTGAGGAGGAGAACAAAATTTGAATAATTTAAATCGTTCCGTATATACGTCCGTTAATTCCGATCATGTAATTTTTAGATAGAATTTCTATATGAAAAATTCTTTCGCCTTTTTAAGAATTATTTTCACTTCCGTAGCATTTCCTACATTACTACTTATACAAGTATTTATTCCTGTTCCTGGAAGTAAATATATCGGAAAATGTTCTCACATTATTTATTTCATACATTAACTTTATACGCCCGAACTGTTATGGAGACTTATTTGAAATTCCCTGCTTCTACAGAGTTCGCTGTATGATTAAACTGTTGCACTTATTATTAAACTATTAACTCCATTTAAACAAAAATAAGTTATTTTTCTTCTTCATACAATGAAGTTTAGAACTATATCTCTGATAATAAAGTAACAAATTGTTTCGAATTTATATCTAAATTGCTTAAAAAATATATATTTTGGGAACTCAAAACTAATGACGAACACTTTATTTACCTTTATAACAAATGTAAACCAATATCCCCTTCCTGCCCCTCCAAAAACGACCTGAAGGAAATTTTTCGTTTCTATTTTTTATGGTTTCAGATCCTTTCTATAGGCACTATTGATATTCGTCTTATTCGCACTTTTATTATGTGAATGAACACGAGAAGGAGAATATCAGTAGGATCTGTTAGAAATATGGATTAGCATGCAAAGACTATTTGGAGCAAACGTTTTTAAAAAAGGGGAGAAAATTAAGTAATCATTCCCTCTTTTTTATTTTTTTAATTTGAGTTAAATTATAGAGACATTAAACAGGTTAAAAAAATTCTTTTTGGGTTGACAAATTTAAATACTATTTTAAGAATAATGAGTATAAATTTGATCGTATTCAAGATAAGCTCCTAAGAATTTAAGTATCCCCAAACATGTTATGAAAATGAAGAAATTAGAGAAATATAACATACCACGGGTAGTTTGAGGGTTAATAACTAAGCTGTTTCCGTTCATTCCAAATGAAATAAAAATTTCGCAGTTGTCATGTTTGTATAACAATATTAGACAGTTCTTGAGCCTTCATTTAACTTCAACTTCCCAGTTTCCATTTTTTAAAAATTTCTTTCGTTATCTTGGAGATCAAAGCATGAGTGTTATACGAATTCTATTCACTTACTTATTTTATTTTCTAATTTGCACTTTTAGTTTTACTGGAAAAATAAAAATGTAAATTAAAAATTTGTCATTAATCCAAAAGAAACATAGCTCCTGAATTCTGCTATATCCAAACAAAACTTCAACTTCTACCAGGCGCGTAAATATTGCATGAATTATGTAGCGCTTTCCCGATATGTTTTAAAACCAATTAAGTGAGAAGATGTTCCGAATATCCGAGACCCGATATTGTAATTATGCTTTAAAAATTGACCTGATCTTGTGTGTCTGAATTTTACCTCCAGGCTAAATAAATGAAACTTCGTTCGAAGCAGAAGGAATATGTTATTTGCCAAGAGTAGTCGCGTGGAAAATTCGTAGTCTTTTGAATGATTTATCGAACGTACGAATACATACGAATATCCCTAGAACGAATATCATACATACGAATACTATACATACGAATTATCCCTCGAAAGATTATAGTTTTCGAGAAAGCTCGACTTTCATTGCTTTATTTGCTTAAAATTTAAATCATATATCACTTCTTGAAGAACTTGTCATAATAACATGTAATACTTATTTGCACTGAAGTTTGTTTCTTCTGAGCCATGGGAATTACAAACTACTGTGGTGAAAGTAACACTTTAAGGACTATGTGATTGCCTACAGCTGTGATGCTTGTAAGGTAATTGACCAGTTATTAAAATACACATTCTGTCTTGCCTCTCAAATTGAAATTTCGTCTAATGAAATTATCGTCTAAGTTTTGTCTATTTTATCATACTCTGTGCATTGTTTCACACCTGTCTGTTTTCCAGATGAGTATTTCATTTTAATTTTGAGAAAAGGTATCAGCCAGTTTTATGAAAAGAGTAATTTCAGATCTCCGGTCTCTAATTCTTCATACAGTTCCGTACCCTTTCTTTCATTCATATTGCAAGAACTCAAATTGCTTAGAAAGCATAATATTTTTAACCAGCACAATTTTAAAACTCTATGCTTGATGGAAAGTTGCTAACAAAATGCAGAGAAACCTTTATTCATGAACTTAATTCGGTACTGAAGGCCGTTCGTCGACCGAAATGTTTAAACCGAAACAATTTTCCCCGTAGGAATTAATGTAAAATGGATTAATTCGTTGCTAGAACTCAGAGAATTGCATATTTAAATTCTACAACTATACATTGTGCAAAAGTTCGTAAATCGATGTAAATCATTAAATATATATAGTGGGAAATGATGAGAAAGATGTTGTTTGGATGCGAAATCGCCTTCCATAGAAACATTAGATAATTCTCTTCAGGAGGCATTTTCTTTCACATTTTCTTTATCTCTAAGCGCCACTCTGCTTGAGGCTCACATTGGTTTTTGTTTTACTGAAAATTTGTTCTGTCTGGTTACTTATGTTTTAAAATGTCTCTAAAGTGAGGAATCCCATTATTCTTGAAAACGCTTATGTTGTAACTTGCTACTGCTTGATCAGGGTGATATCGTTACATGAAAATTCTGCATCTTATCCCACTTTGCACAAATTTCGTGGATCACAGACCTAAAATAATTTTTCATTCGTCTTCTTCTTCTGAAGGCATTTCTTCCACATCGCCTTTTGTAACTGCTTCTGAAGTTGTCATAATTCTTTCTTGCTGAGCTCCCTTTTGCGATGCTATAGTAACTTCTCTAAGTCTTCATTATTAACTTCCTAGCCCATGATTTTGCCTAGAGATACAATATCATATATAACAAACAAACAAAAGGCCCTAAATGTAAAAATGCTCAAAATCTCTGGCAGCAACTCAGTTTAGTTTTAATTTCTTCTAGGTTCAAACCATGGTTCTTTGAATCATTATTCCCAAGCTTTGTTAATAAGAGTTAAACAATGGAAATATTAAATGATTTCTGCAGAAAATGAGAATGTTAAATGATTTCTGCAGAAAGTCCTGAGTGTTAATTACGTAGCATCGGTTACCTCAAAGAACCTTTGAAAACCATATGTTGCTGACTAGAGTTCATAACTCGATAACACCATTCGTCATTCGAGATATTTTGTTCGGATGATTGTTCGTAAACCTAATTATTCGTAAAATGAGGTGTTTGCGATCTAAAATAGCACTGTAGTTTTAACAACTTGATTTCCTGAGGTTAGTTTTGATTTTCTGTAAGGAACAGAATGTAGAGGATACAACGGTGTTGTCTTTCCGGAAGGAAGTTATTGTTGTTTTTGCTTATAACATATATATATATATAAATATATAATATATATAACATATATTGAGTGTTTTTGCAGGACGTCTACAGATGCAAATAATTCTGGGTGAATGTCAAGGGTTAAATATCGCGAAAAACAAAACAAACACACCTAAAAAAATTACGAAATAATAACAATTTTTACAATGTTGCAGAAGAAAATTTGTTCAGTTGTTTCTTTGCAATGAATTAATTTTCTTTTTTATGTAATTAATTTAATTTATTGCAAACCAAGAATAGTTAGACCTGCTTAAAGTGGAAGTTGACGAAAAAAATTAAGTACATAAATATACAGGACGTTTTCTTATTTTCGAATCCCAAATTATCGTTTATTGAAAATATAATGTACAAGGTAGACATACATAACTGTGCCAATAAATTGCTTGAAATATGTCCACGTCATTGTGTCACAGCAGATACTGGTGTGATCCTTCTTGCAAACACCTGGCAATTAAGCACTTAACGTCTGCAAATGTTTCACTCAGCGGAAATTATTGACTTCGCCATTTTTAGAGATGATATTATTTTTCACTTGAACTGAAAGTGGTTTAATGGTACCGATCCTAAAAGATGTTACATGAGATGGTGAAATCTGGCGGTCTTTGTGATCTAACTTATTTTTTTTTTCCAAAAGATGGGTGAACACAAGTGTATATGTTGACATCATTGACTCATCTTGTAATCATTTGGATAACATGCAATTACAGCATGGAATGCAGGAGGGGACGACCTTTAATACTTCCAAAATTCAATAGTAGTTGTTACCAGCCTCTTCGGAAATCGTATTATTTGCGCAAATTATATCTACTAAGGTCTCGAGTACTCGGATCTATGTATAATTTAGCAACTGAAAATGGACATCATTGAGTTGACTACATCAGCCATACTTATGTGAGTGAAATATTCTCAAGCATGGAGCATCAGGCTGCTTCGAGCCTGCATGATGTAAGTGGCCAGTTCCAGAATTTGTTGTGATGGGACACACTGGGCATCTTTCAAGATACGTATGATCTCAGTTACATCTATCTGCCTTACGCATTTTGTTCATAGCACTGCTATAGATCGAAGCTTCCTATATGTGAAATTTATTGTAGTCTTTCTATTATGAATACTTCCTTACAAAGAATCGAAAGTAGGATACTAGAAGGCTAAAATAATAATTACGTTATTAATGAAGAGACCATTATGGTGAATTTAGGGAAAGTGCTTTATGTAGAACGATTTTACAAAACGATTCCGTAAACTAAGTTTCATATTCAAGTTAATTCATCTCACTAGAACAGTTACTTGTATTAATAGTTTACTAATTAGATTACGTAACAATCAGTATAAATAATTAGATTGAACTAAAATGAATCGAAAAATTTTTTCCAATTAAAAATATAATGAGTAAACTTCATTTTATTTAAAGCTGAAATAGTAAATTGAATTATGAGACAAAATAAATTGTTTAGTAGCAGAGTGAGCAGTAAACTAAGTAAATCCTTGTCAGTAACTTAGAGTATTTACAGTTTTCTTCAGCAAACAAGATGAAGGATAATTTTCTAACACTGACATTATAGTAACAAAAGGATACTCAAAACAGAAGTTAAATATTATTTAAATTCCCCTTTCCTCTCTGCTGCAATTTCTAAACAACCCATAATCTATTCACGTAACTAAAGTTTCTTCAAAAGTGTTAGTTGAACGAGAACCAATACAAAAGGAGACTCACAGAGGAGGGATGCAGAGAGATCAATCATGTTAGTTGCTTCATTAATTTTTCGATAATTACAATAAACTCAACGATTATCTCAATTTTCTGCGCGGAAGGGGCATTTTGGTTTCTTAAAAGCCTTATACATATTTACCACGTTTTCTATAAAAAAATTTAAAAGGATACATTTTTGTATTTTGCTAAAATTGCATTCATTTATATGCTGCAGATGTAAGACGTAAGAACATTTTGTAAGTTATTTATTTCATGCATAAAAATTCTTTTCATCTGATTTTACAACTAAACTTTATCCAGATGAAGCAGCAAAACTTTAGTAAACAGGAAAATATAAAAAGGATTTCAAGAATCTTCAATCCCCAAAGTTAAAAATTTCTGTTAGGCTATTGCATAATAAAAACAAAAATCTGAGGAAAAAATCTGAAGGACTACAAAACAATGTAGTAATGACAAAAAAAAAAAAAAAAAAAAAAAAAAAAAAAAAAAGAAGAAAAAAAAAAAAAAAAAAAAAAAAAAAAAAAAAGAGAGAGAGAGAGATTAAGAATTTTAATAGAATGCTATGTAATAATAAATAATAATAAGTAAATGCATGTAATTATTAACAAATGTTAACTTAATGTTATAAATTAATGAACTTAAAAGATATTTTCTCCCTCCTTTCCGCGTGCCTTCATGGTATAACTGGAAGCACGGCCGATGCGTGCCCGGGAGGTTCGGCGTTCGAATCCCGGTAGGGCATTACGCAATTTTCGTGTTTTCTACATCGATATAATCTAATGACTCTACAAACCATTTTAAATATATGCGCATAAAAGTGTTACTAAACAAAGCCAAAACAGATCTTTATAACTTTCTTCTGTAAGGTATTTTCTTCCTCCTTACCGTGTGCCTTCGTGGTGCAACTGGAAAGCACGTCCGCTAGCAGCGGAAGGTCCCGAGTTGGAATTTCGATAAGAGCATTTCCATTCTCTAAGAAATTTTGCTATATGTATATACGTATATATATATATATATATATAAAAGGGGGGAGAGGAAGGTAAAAAAGGGAAAACTTCAAAATAAATGAATAGAAAAGACATTTTATATTACATTTTCGACCCATTTTAAAAAGTTTACCTTGATAATTCGAACATGCGAGTAAAAATTTATATTTATTGCAGTTTTGTTGAAGCTTAGTTCAATTTTTTCAGAGTATTACCGTAACTGCTAAGAACGCATTTGAAATTGCACTGCTTGTCGAAATTTCACTGCTTAGGAGAAAGAACAGGATAGGATTCGAAATAAATTTATCAAGGCACGCCTTTAACAAGCGCGCACTAAAACTTCCATATCAAGCACTACAACTTCTACTGCTTTTCCACCACTGTAAAAGCAATCCTTCAATACAGTTGGACTGAGGCCAAATAAAAATGCAGTCAGCTGTAAATCTTTACTTACTTGTGGTAGTTATTACGCTGAACTTTTTTTTATTTGTTTAATATTAAATTGCAAAAAAAATATTTTCCCGCAGCATCTCTGGTTAATTTCGTTTTACTATGAGACTGGTAGTTTGATTTTGATGAACTGATCCAACTGTGGTGAGAACAAATGAGTCTGGCATATTTAAGCCTCATTTCCATTAGTGCGGTGCGAACGCGCAGTGCCGTTGGAAGAAACGCATTTAAAGACGGATAACCGTTCACACTACTCCGTTGGCTTTGCACTCAAGGAAGTTCGACGATCAGTTGCATTTACTGCCACCATATGTCTCCATGAATTTTATAGGATTCTGAATCTTAAGATACGTAAATTCGATTTTATTGGAAATTTTTATTTCTGCTTATAAATTGCGAAAGTAAAGTATGTTAGTAAAGTAATTAGCAAATTATAAAACACATTAGGCCCACCAGCGGCCGAGCGGTAAAGACGCTGAACACTGGTAGTTCGGTCCGAGGTTCGAATCCCGCGAACGGGCTGGCTGCATGGGCGTTTTCGTGGTTTTCCCCATGTGTAACGTGTATACGAGCCGGTTTCCCTTAGAAAGTCCTCCACGAAGGCATTCCTCCCCTTAGGCAGATAGCCCTCGTGTGCTTTGCCATAATTGAATAACCTAACCTATAAAGCACATTAAATTAAACTAGGATAAAATGGTCGGTGCAGCTGCTATTGTTGGTTAAAAAAAAGGAGTAGCAGTAAAATTAAAGAATGTAGTGAAAGAAAATTTTCAGGATACGTTTTAGGCTACACATTGTATTAATCATCAAGAAGCACTCTGTGTCAAAAGTTTACACATGAATAGTATTGTAGAAACGGTAATTGAAACAGTAAACTTTATCCATAGACGAGCTCTTCATCATCAAGAATTTACAGCACTTCTTGAAGAAATTGAAAGTGAGCATGGAGAAATGATTTATTACGAGATGAGGCGGTTGAGTCGAGGAACTGAAATGATTTTTTGATTTGATCAAGAAAATTAAAATTTTCAAGATGGAAAAAAATAAAACCATCGACGAGCTACTTAATGATACATAGATAACAGATTCAGCATTTCTTGTTGTTTTAACTGTCCAGTTAAATATTATCAGTAAAGAGCTGCAAGGAAAGGATAAACTTATCACTGATATGTATGCTTCAATTAAAGCGTTTAAAGATAAATTGCAAATATGGGAAACACAAATGAAGTCAAGGCCTTTCGCATATTTTCTATTTCTTAAACCCAATTCTATTATTCCAAATATAAAATGTTAAGACCACAAGAAAAATACCATTAAATATTTCAAGGCTGATTTACTGATTTAAAGAATTTAATGATTTGGAGTCCGATTTTAAATTATTTTCATTACCATTAAAAGCGGACGCGAGTGAGTAACCAGAAAATGTGCAAATGGAACTAATTAATATAGAAGGTGATATAAATCATATTCAAATATTTGAAGTAAATGATCGTATTATTAAATTATTATTAAAACTATTAAAATATTAGTAAATTATAGATCTGTAAAGGTACAGATCTGATTAATTTTTATTCGTGCTTGTCAGAATATACATATCCTCAGTTTCGAAGTTTTGCAAAAAGTATAATCACTTTATTTGGGAATGCATTTACATGCGAACAGTTTTTTTCGCAGCTGAAAATTAAAAGTCTCACAAAAGAGCCTGACCTATGAGTATCTACAATCCATGCTGAAGATAATTTCCAGTGGTTTTTCTCCAACGCTACAAACTTTATCAAAATCGAAACGCCATCAAGTGTCAAGCTGTTGTAAGAGAAACAGAGAAATATGTAATTATTTTCATATAGTCATATGCATTTTTCTGCATGTGCCGATGAAAAATGTAATACATGAAAGAAAGAATTTATTTTCAAGTTTTATATCATTCGGGAAATTTTCTCTGATAATTTTGTGAGTTTCATAATTTGTTTATTTCTCCTTATAGAGTTCTAGTTAATTTGAGTGCCCTTGGCAGCTAGACCTTGAGAAGAGTAAAGCGACTATTCCGGAAACTTTATTCTTAATAACCGCAGAAACAAAGTCCAAAGAAGTTTTAAAATATCCTTTTGTTCAACTCAAAGAATAATAACGGTCGGCTCCCTCTCGGCCTTACATGAAAGCCTCTAATTGGGTTTTAACTTAAGATAAAAAATAAAAAACTAAACTTATTCTAACTAACTAAAGTTTAGTCGAAGCTATGCAGAAATAATTAAGCGAGTTGGCCCTTATTCAAGCCTCACCGGCGAATACTAACAGACACGTAAGAATACGGCCGGATGTAAGACAGGCTTAAAGCAGTGACGTGGCCAAAAGGCAGAACACGTTCCATTGAGAACTTCTCTTTAAATACTGAATGAATGACTGAAAATACTGAATGAATGATAATGAAATGACTGAACTTCCCATTAAATACTGGTTATACCTTATTTACATAAAACGTGGAACTGAAAATTCCTTCTGGCAGGGTAAGTGGGGAAGAAGAAAATATGGAAAAGTTGTTTTAAAATTAAAAATAACTATTAGGAAATTAAAATAAACTCTACAACCTTTATTTTAAAAGTAAGTTATTTAGTGGTAAATTCAACTTATTGGAACTACTATTTGAAGCAAATGTTAGTCCAAAAATTTAATATTTAGTTGCTAGTATATTTGATTTGCGAAATTAAGTTAAAATTTAGTTAGTTATTTCAAATTAAGTTTGCAATTTTGTTAAAAAAATTCTGGCTCACCAGCTGCTTTCAGGTCGTGTTGGCGGTCAACATGCAATCTGAGTTTGAGACCACTGTCTTAGACTACGAAATTCAATTTATTAAAGACCACTTAGGTATTTTAGATATTTGAGCATTCCCAAGTTTAAATCAATTGCATTACGGCACTACGGCTCGGACATTTTGTATTTGATATTATTTTTATTTCCCACTGTTTTAATTAGGCATTTTATCTGTCGGGTCTTTTGTAGGCTGTCTTAATAGTGTTTTATCTGACGACCAAACTGCTGATTTTATCATATTTATAGGATTTTATTGACTAAAAGGTTTGTACGATTACATTGATTTTAACTCTTGATTTTTAACTTTTGAGAATTTTACTGTTTTTAAACATATGTTTGGGCTTTCATTGATTTAATGATTATTTTAAGTATAAATTATATCCATTGTAAAACCACAGTGGTCCAGCTCTGTGCGACAGATAAAGTACTAGCACATACCTCTGATATAATTCTTATACAAAAAGCATATTATATTAAAGGCATCCTTGTCGAGACTGGACAGTAGTCCATACAAAAGGGAGGAGGACAGACATATTAGTTGCAAATTTTAACATTGATTTCATTGCGGATTTCGTCTCAGATGCTATTACTTCAATCACTGTAAACATTAAGGGCACTTCACATGGTACAAATTGCACCTACTTGTCACCGTCAGAGGAGATAAGTACATATTTGTTCAAATAAATGAGATTTTAATTTTGTACACAACTTATCTGATTTTAACGCAAAGCACTTTTTATGGGAGAGGGGGGTTAGATGTATTAGTATATGATTTTATTTTATACAACTGTACTTTACTTTTTAATGATTTTAACTCAAAACATGCGTTCTACCCTCCAGTGGCAATAGGATATAAGGATTTAGGTCTCGGTTCCTTCAATGTGAACAATAATGACTATAATTTGAAAATATTAGAAGTGTCTCTCAGCGACCACAGATATTTGATTTTAGACACAATTACAATAGCAATTCAGTTAGAGGAATATTCTACTATTACAAGAAATATTACTCGAATAAAAAGATCCTATAGTGGTCTAAAAGGCATATTGAAGAAATATGTGGAAAAACTGCAAAGTATATAGAACAAACAAGAACTAGATGAATTGAACGTAGAATCTGAGGTAGAATTAACTCGCAGAGTGAACAAGAGGTTCAAAAAGGAGGGGAATAAAAAATAGAATAATACTATTTTATGGTGGTCGCGGGAGCTCTTAAAACTAAACGGAGAGTCCGAAAGTTTTCCCAAGTGAACGGAATGCGCAAAGCGATCAAGGTGGAAAGAAGTATTGCCTATAAGAGGGAGTGAGCCCAATTAAAAAAAAAAAGCAAAATACAATAGTAAAGTAGAATGGTTTATAAAAAGCAACAATGACTATGACGTTCTTTAAAGACAGCAACAGGCAACAGACGACAAAAGATAATTTTGAGTAGACCTGAGGGCAATCGGCAAACAGATGTGTGAAAGAAAGAGAAATATTATTAAAGAGAACTTAAATGGGGGCACCGCGTGGGATTCTAATTTTACCCAAGTTACTGAAAAAATAAATGAATCTGAAGAAACCGAGAAAAATTTTACTTCGGACGATATTAAAGCGGCCGTTCATCAAGTGCTTGCAGGGAGCTCCTCCGGGCTGGATGGATTACACATTGAGCTTATAAGGGTTTTATATGAAAATCATTCAAGGCTATTTAATTTATTGTATAATATGTGTTTTAATTATAGTATTTTTCCGGGGACCTATAAAATTGTAAATTAATTCTGATACCAAAGTACAATAGTAGTAGCTATAGACCAATATGTCTTTTGAAGACCCTTGGGAAAGTTTTAGATGAGCTAATTTTAAATCGACTATAGTTTTTACTTAAAGTTTAAAATGTTTTATCTCATAGTGAATATGGTTTTACGCCCGGGAGGAGCACTGAAGATGTACTTTATGACGTTCTCAATTACATAAGAAACAATAGTAAACAAGAACACGTGGTCTCAATCTCGATCGATATGAGCGGTGCTTTTTGTCTCCAAATTTTGGCCTTCCGTCTTCATTAAACTCGCTGATATAGAAATTTCATTATAAAGAATTATTTTACAGAATGCCAAATCGTTTAAGATTCTGTAGGCAACGATAACTATATTACAATGAAAACTTACAAGGGCGGCTCACAGGGAGTCGTGCTGCGCTTTTGCTACACTTGAACCTCATTGCAAATAACTTTGTTGAAAAAGGAACTTAAACGAAAACATAAAGATTTTTGCCTATGCCGATGATCTTCTGATCCTCATTTAAGGAAAATCTCTAGAAGCTATAGAAAAACTCTTTACGGAACTTGACACAACTTGGAGGACAGGAAGATCAAGGAAGACTTAACATAAATAAAACTAATGCAATTTTTTCCGCTCGGGATGGTCACATTACAAGAAATCCTCAGTTAAAACAAAACGGCGAAGAATAAGCTTCAAGAAGGAATGAAATACTTAGGGGTTATAATCGACAACCGTCTTAGTTTTATATTACATTTTAAGGAAATTTATAGGAAGACAAAGAATTTTGACAAACTGCAGAAGGATGGTTTGAAGAGACGTGTTATAGAATTAGACATGCCACCCTGATGGTTATATATGAAACTGTTTTCATTCTAACAGTTATGTACGGCATTTAGGTGCATAGAGTTGCCGCGTGGCGGAGCTTGTTCTTCTTTGAATGAAACTGGATAACATCCAAACATCATGGCTATTGATGTTAACCAGATGCTTCACAACGGTTTCCACGGAGGTAATATGCATACTGGCAGGTGTTCCCCCTATCTCAGAACAAACAATATTTTATTACTGCACATTTTTATTGAGAACTGGTAAACTGGTTTTTTAGCTATACGTTGGAAATACTGCTACCCGCTGTGCTTTTCAAATATTTGATATTAAAAAAATACAGTTGTACAGAGGAAATCTTTTATTTTTTATAGAAATCTTCCGCAGATAAGTGAATATGGTGTTTGTACTGATGGGCCCGGTGAGGGGGAGCCCATCGCCTTTACGTTTGTAGTTTTTCATTGCAGAACTGGGATAGAATGTGAGAAGTATTAGTTAAATGAATACAATTCGGTATTTCAGGCGGAGGATACTTCCATTTACTTTGCTTTAAAGTGGCTAAAAATATTCATAAAAATCGGGAGCACAATCAATATATATACCGACAGTTTATCAGCTTTACAGGCACTCTCCTGTCCGAACCAGATAAATGACTACATATAAAAGAACTTTATTTGAGCTCCTGGTGAGACATGTAATTAATTTGAACTAGATAAAAGCACACGGGGAAAATATTGAAAATGAGAGGGCGGACGCATTAGCCAAAGTGGCGATTACACAAAATGACACTGAAATCATTGCGCTGCAGGGGCTGAAATGAAAGGCCGTGACCCTTATGAAGAATTATAACTACAAATTATGGGAAGAAAAATGGAAACTGTCAGACAAAAATGAAAACTATACGAGATTGGTAATATTAAAAAAGGACCAAACATAAGTGACACAGATTTAAATCAAACTTTAACTGGTCACGGCCATTTTCCCGTTTGCTTTAAAAGATATAATGTTCAAAACTCCGAACTCTGCGGGGCCTGCAATGAACTTGGAGGTGTTAAACACGTTGTGGAAATCAGAGATATAAGGAAAGGTTTTTATTATAAATGGAACTTTTAACTTGGAATGGAACGTTCGATAAGGCAAGAAGTCTACCGAGAAAGATTATGGATTATAATAATAATAACCGTTCAACAGAGTGAGTTCTACTCTAGTGTGAATGCTGTGTTTGTAACTATAATTAGGACGCCTAATTAAGCCATAAGGCTACTTGTGGTCAGGCTGCTCCCCCACAAACAAATAAATCTATGGTACTACAGAGGTGCTGGCCTAGCTTCTACCTATACCTATGGAAAATTCCTATTTATTCATGAAAGGGACTTAATTAGACTAATTAATTCGATCCTGATGTAACCGGATACAGTAGTCACGCCATGAGTAAAGACTTTTCCCAGAAGTACTACATTTAACAGGCCTTTGTATAACATGTGTTTAAAAAGACTATTAATAATAAAGGCTATACGTGTCATCTTACCATTAATCGCTATTTGTTTATTGCACCATGCTGTGCTATTGAAAATAATTGCTCTTCGCATTTCACAGAATAAATATTATCAAGGGTAAGTCAGGGATGAAGTGAGCACTAAGCAGCGAAATGCATTTAAGTTATAGAATAAGAGGAAGTAGTTATTTATCAGAGAATAAAATTGTTCCGTAGAAAGTAATTAAATTTTCTCATGAAAGATATTAAGAATGCAATAATGGAAACAAAATCATTCCAGAAGGGGAATTGCATTAACGTTTAATTATCAAAATGAAACTGGAATGCGGTTTCAAATACTGAAGGGTCGCAAGGAAAGGGAAAATAATTATTGCACGACATGAAGGGGAGAAGACTACGCAAGCAAAATAAGCAAGTTTGAAATAAGATTTAAAATACTGTAAAAAGGTTATTTGATAATCTTTGAAGAAAACTGTCTGAACAAGATAAAAAAAACTTTTCTAAACGAGTGTTATATATACCTGTAACTTAATCCCGTTACAGAAAAGATTTCTAAGCAACATTTGGAAAATCCAATACGTAATCCGTAGGATAAGCAAAAGCCCATAAAAGTATAACACAGAGAAGAAAAGAATATTGATTTCCTTCTAAAAATTTCGTGATGCATCAAAAAACTCAAAAGAACAGTCTGTAAAATTTACGAATCGTAAACAAACTAAATCATAAGCATTAATATACGTAAATAATTTGTGCATAATATTTATGTTCATAACCTATATGTGCATCAAGGAGTGCATAGTAAACATTTTTGCACGAAAGAGGTTTAGCATAAGAAAGGCAGAACAAGTGGCACCATAAGTGGCAGAATCATTTATAAGTACACTGGTGAAATAAATTAAGAGAATTTGCATATTTTATCGAATTGCATGAAAAGAACTGAATTGAAGGCAAAAACCACTGATTCTAGATAAAAAGGCAAATATTGTACGGCAAATACGTAAGCGTATACGTGTGTGTAGGTGGAGCCAGTAGAAAAACAAGCTTTATAAGCTTGTGGAGGGTAAGACGAATTGCGTTCACTAGCACACCTCGGCGACTTTCTTGGTGTTATCTTGCAACAATCGGTTAAATTCGCATCGGAACAATGAAAATGAGTAACCACCAACGTTTAGATGATGGAATGAGGTGGCGAATTGTGGGGAGGCTAGAAGCAGGCCAATCGCAAGTCCAGATATGCAGAGAGTTTAATTTAACGCCCAGC